>JAGGNH010000144.1:0-142251 GCA_026586065.1 Dioscorea zingiberensis
ATGCGACATTTTTAATATTTTAACTCCCCATATTTTGCTTAGTTATTTCCTTTGCACTTAATCATCATTTTTAATTTCTAGTTTCTATTTTCTAGGTACATCGGAGAAAAGAGGTGAAAAAAAAGAGCATAAAATGTAAAAGGAAATGAAGGATGTAAGTCATTTTGGAAACTTTTCTCTTTCATTTTAGGAAATATTTCCTATCTTTGTTTTAGGGGAACTTCTTCTCTTCCCTTGAAACTTTCCTATTTCTGGATTTTCTTGTTTTAAAGAGAGAGTCCATCCCATTGGAAAACTCTTTGAGTTAGATGAAATCACAGGAAACATGAAGGAGATGATAAGATGAAGCACAAAAATAAGGAGGAAATCAAGCTGAAATTTTCTATCTCGTTACATAAATTCTCCTTCTTATTTCCATGGAGATAAAAGGGAAGTGTTCATAGTCAATATTTATTCCTAATTATCTTATTTCCTCTTATTGATTATAGACTCCAATTCAATTTCTGATTTTTCTCTTGATTATAGGAAAGTTCATTCAGTGAGCACAAATCTTGCAAGTAAAGAAAATATAAGTGCAATTCAAAAGGAGAGGTGAATAAGGGATGTATCCGGGTCACTATTCAATGAATATACCACGCGAGTCATTCAAGGGAAAAGAGTTATTCCAAAAAAAAAAAAAAAAGGGGAAAAAGAGATTCAGAAAATCTCAAGACTGGGCTATGAGAAAAAATCAAGGAAATTTGGAGGAGAAATCACCTCTATGATGATTGGGCAATAAGTGATTGCATCACAAGAGAGGAGGGATTCCGGGCTTATAAATAGCAGCAATTCTTTGAAGCCAAAGATACACCACTTCTCCTGTTACATATTCTACACACCTACCTCTCCCTCGTGACACCCTTCCTACACACACCAAAAATTCTCCATTCTCTAGTCTTCAAAAGTTTTGTGTCTCAAATCCAAGGAGGAGGAAGAAGTCATGCAATACATCAAGATCCTAGTCAGCCAGTCCACCCCTTGTGTCGCGTCCCTAGAAGATTGCTTGCTTTCTCAAGGATCTTCAAGTTCTTTCTTCTGCCCCAAGGCTTCTTGTCATCCATCTTTCACGTGTGTATTTCTATACTTTTGTTTTCCTTTGTTTCTGATTCGTCAGAGAGTTATGTGTGGGACTTCTAGTTAACATGACGCATAAGGGCAAAGTTTTTAAAAACCCGCTTATATCTTTTGAAGTAAAGTTGTGATTTCCTTCTTTTTATGTTGATTTTACTATGTTGCTTGTGTGAGATTGCTTTGATTGATTTTGGATTGTAGAAAACTTCTTTATATGTATGTGTTCTTTGGTGGCCACACTGTTAGATATATATGCATGTAATTGGAGCTAGGATTTAGGTGTAAATTCTCAGAATCCTTGGTACAAAAATATGATACGCAGGCATGTTAAGCTTGAGAGTTTCTTTGATTCATAAAATCCTATGCTTGAGAGATATTTTAGCCCAGTGTCCTTTTTCTTGGAGTGATATGTAAATGAAAAAATATATTCTTATTTTCTTGTTGATGTTTCTTGATTGATCTCATTATTCTTTCATTTGATTGATTGCTCTACTTGTCATAGATTAAGTTTCTAGAATGGACTAGTAGAATGCTAGAATTCTTACTCTTATGCAAAATTGTTGCAGACTTTTATCAATACATGTCCCTCGATTTTCGAATCCGGATAGAGGCACCCTAGGAATTACTACCATTGCCAAATAAGCCTCGCTGTCCCTAAACTCCACTGTGTATACAAGATGTGTACTCCCCTTTAGATAAAGTTCCTTCTTTGAAGCCACCTCTCAAGTGCAAGAGGTATAAGTTATAGAATAGGGATTTCTCAAGTAAGGATGCTCGAACCCACGCAGGATTTGGTAAATCCTTTCCTAGCATAGGGAAAACCTCCTAAGGAAAACTAGGAAGAATATGCAAAATGTACAATCACAAACAAAAGGCTCACACAGTGAACCGTAAAGTTCATGGGTGAGGGTATGTGCAAGATGGTGTGTAAGAGATTTGATTTTGATTTTGAGATTGGTTTCTATTCAAAATCTCTGAAACAATGAAAGCAAGTAATAATAAACTAAGCTTAAATCTAGACAAGCTTTCTGTTATCAAATGGATGGGAGTTAGGGCATCGGGTTTCCACTCTTTTGCCTCCCCTTTTTGCAAGCATATAAAGCTAAATTGAATATGAATGTGATGCAAAAGTTAATTGTCCAACTACCCTCTTAGCATCCTTTGAGGATAGGACTACTAAAGCTTAAACCTCCTTTCTTATTTCCTATTAAGACTCTAACGTAGATAAGTCTTCCAGAGCTAAATACTTCTCAGAGACAAATTCTAACGTTCACCTGATAGGTCTCAAAAATGCCCCTAAAATGCATAAATCTTAGAGTTTAGGTAAACCAAGTAAGCAAACTAACTTAAATCTCTAGGGTAAGTGGGATTTTAGCTTCCACTACTCCTCACATGCACATATGGTGTTACTTTCATGTCTCCATCCTTTTGCCTAAAGCGCTGTAATCAATCTCTAGGGAAAAACTCTCATGTGATGGCAAAACACATAACTCCAAATTGATTTCACGTGCCGCCTCTAAGTAATGCATTCAAACTATTGACTTAGTATGTGAGAAATTGACAACAAGAATTTGACCCACCAATTTATAAACAAAAGCATCAATACAAAGAAAGTTTGGCATAGTGGCTTTCAACCCTAGCCCTGTAAACTGAAATTTAACTACATTTCCACACATAGCTAGATACACAAGCTTCCAAACATTCTCTTATTAAAACATTCAAAATACATAAAAGAGATAGGGAGTAAAGGGTGACTATCAATTGATGATGCCTAAGAGGTGGGTGGAGGATGGGTCTCCAAGAACATGATGTGGTGGTAGCTCACCTCCTTCCTCCTTGCTCCAAGCTCCCTTGATATTGTGTAAGAATAGTGAAAATTTGGAATCTCTAGGCGTGAGTTCAGGGTGTTGGAGTGAGCAAGGAGGAAAATGGAGGTTATAGCAAGGTAGAAAATGGTGGTTTTAGTGAGTGCTGAGGATGGTGGCTCTTTGAAAGTGGTGGAAAATGGTGGTGTCTTCTAGAGAGGTAAAATTGGGATCTTGGATAGGATGTAAGCATGGGATTTACCGAATGGAGCTCAAGAAATGCCTAAAGAATGTAGTCTTCTGGCCTCTCTTTGATCAATCTATGTGTGTCCTCTCTTCTTGGTCCCCAAAGCCGCAAGCTGTGCAGAGAGGTTTTACACCATCGTCCTATACCAAATGCATTGTCCCCAAAATGGTCCCAAATTCTTGGCAAGGTGACAAAAGCCGATGTAAAGTAAGCGGTACAGTGGAGATATTCAAGACTCTTTTAAGTGATGAGTGATTCCCTTCACAACCCATGCTCCTCCTTTGTTTGGAGAAGGTGGAATTCTTCCATGAGTGCATGCCCCCCTCAGCCGAAAAGTCTCGGAAAAGTTTCACGTTTGAAAAATCGCTTCTGAAAAGTCGCACTTGCAATTTTCTTTCCAATCTCAGTGTCTCTCTTCCTATATAAATCTCCTCGCAAGATTTCAAGCTTCTCTAAATAGTCATTTTATTCTCAATGCAAGGCTCTTTCCTTACAAATAAAAGGAAATGGATTAAAAAGGGTAAATATTAGGCATGCAGAAGACAAATCCTCAATTTTCAGCGTAATTACATGGGGCACAATTGCATAAGTAATTTTGTGAACTCAACAGCAAAATGTACCAACTTAGATATATATATATGCATGTAATTGGAGCTAGGATTTTAGGTAAACAATTCACCTATAATAGTTTTGTGAATCCTATATCATATAGGGCGCAGTAGTAAAGGCTTTCTGGACAAAAAGTCGAAATCAATAACTAAGGATGATTGCAAATAGATGAACTTTTTCCATACTAGGGTTGTGCACTTTGGTTGACATCCTTTCACTTTGTTCTTCTGGCGCGCTTGGAATGTGTTCTCTTTGATTAGCTAGCTTTCTAGACTATGATTGCATGTTCAATAGGTTTAATTTTAGATGCTCTTACACTTAGATTAAATATCTGGCAAGGAAAGTAAAAATAATATGGGAAATCATTTGCTTACTAACGCTTCTGTTACATGGTCAACTTCTTTCTCTCATGGCGACATACAGGAAGATCAATAACTATAGGAATTGTAATGAGCCTTCCTAAGCATATGATTGTGGTTTTGATCTTTATTCCTTGTGTTCCTCCCTTTGTATATGTATGTTTTTTAAGCAGTTTCTTTGTTTCCTTATTTATTTTAATTTTTGATTTAAAAAATCCTCAAAACCCCTTTTTTGTGTTTACTTGTATATATTTCTATTCTTTGTTTTATTTTTGTAAATACATATTTTATACTTCTTTTTATTAATTATTTATTGGTTTTTGCAATTACAGGTGTACCCTTCAACCCTGGGCTTAAAAAACGATCCCTTTACTTATTCTATATATATACTGAAAAACTACATTTTGCAGGTGGTTAAAATCTGGCGCTACTTTTATCCTTAGCGCGTGTCAATCTGGAAGTAATCCTCGTGATGAATGTGGTGGGTAACAGTCCAAGTGACTACTTGATTGGGAAGGGATATGTTAACAATGAAACTATGCCCATGTGCGCTCATAAAATAACAAGCTTTCAGTATTTGGCAATAGTATGCGGCTTCTTATGCTGTTAGATGACATGAAACATAATTGGCACCTTTTAAAGAGTTAAGGGAAACCACTGGAACACTTGAAATCCGGAAGCTCTTGAGATGAAAAGATCTTTGGGAGAATACACTCTGGGCTTATGCCAGCTCGCTGTGGTTTGGAACTTCTAAGCACCGGAAGATGGTATCTTTGATTCATCAATCATCTTATACCCAAAAAGATGCTTTTAGGTGCATTTCCAATATCGAGCCAGTTAAGCCTTCTGGCACCCCTGCCTAATGGTCGTCCGTAGTCTTGATCCAAAGAAGGATCTATATTTTGTCCAAAAAGATCTGGCGATGACAAAGACGCGTTATAGGAGTGTGCAGGTTTCAAGTGCTCCTACCTGCCAAGTGCAATAGGCACATTTATTATACTCTCAGCACAATGCAGCCAAGACCTGGACATCTCTTTCAACGCGTGAACTTGTTAGCTAGGACATATTAAAGCTCTGCACTCAACACGGTAATTTCTTACGCCATTAGGATCGGTGTTAAAAGATATTCTTCTTCGATACCTAAGTGGGTAATGCGACTTGATATGAGCTTTGAATTCTATCCCTTACATTGTGAGAGACGTATGGATTCAGACCTCCATCATCATATGTTGGTGCGGATGCCACTCAACAATGGTCCTAATTCTCTCAATCCTCCCCATCCCAAAATGATATAAAGTGTTTTGGAAGGTTTTGCCGATGCCGGGTACCTCTTTTGACTCCACACAAAGGTTGTTCCTAAATTGGTTATGTGGTCAACCATAGGTAAGAGACCGCGAGCATTCTTCGAGTAAGGTCTACTAAATACGACTTACCTAGTCGCCATTTCTTCTCGAATCATGCAGAGATTATTGCTCTTCATGAAGCGGTTCGTGAGAATGTATGTGGCTTAGGATCCATAGTTACGCGCATCGCTCTAAGCAATTCAGTGATTCTTGAAGTCTACCACGGGATAGAGCCTACCCAAAGATATTATGAGAGGATAATGCCGCTTGCATTGAACAAAAACAGCGAAGTAAGGCTAGCATCAAAAGGCTGCATACAATACTGCTACCGACAAGCACACGGTGACAAGAATAATGTAAGTTCCTCAAGACCTCAAAGTGGAACTATGGTTCGGATCCGAGGATAACAAATGTTGTAGCGGCGGCGAGACTGGTGTTTACTTTAAGTCATTAGCTCCAAATTCACGCTCGAGAAACATGTTGGTAAAGCTATTGGTTTATGCGGGAAGCTTATCCGAACTCCCATGATCGTGAGAAATGGCCCGTGGGGAGATGCTCTACATGCTTGATCTCTCGGTGGAAACGCGAAGGGTGTAAGTTGTGTTCTTTAGTCGCTCCTAATTCGTAACCGAGGTTATTTTTTGTCCCCAATCGGGTTTTTGTTTTTCACTTCCTAAGCAAGGCTCTGCCTTTAATGAGGCAACGCAGAGGAGCACCCACGCTTTGGGTGACAACAAGGGAGTGTTCAAGCAAAATCCAGTAATACGCCAATGTCCGGCCCAAACCTCTAGGTTAAGCCATTTTGCTCTAGTTGTAATAGGGTTTGTATGTAGGAGAACTTAGAATCTCGGAGAATCTTAGTAGATATCCGAATCAATATATAACTTCATTATGTTTTCATGTACATAGACTCTAATCTCTATGCCTTCTGTAATCCTCTAGTATAAAGAGGTCCCCGTATTATCAATGAAAATACCAAGCAAAATTCCTCTCCCCAAAATATCGATTCCCTAAAAACACACACACACAATTCTTTCCCCCAGGCTCATAAAGCACTCAATATATTATATTAATTCTTTGTGTTGAAATGGAAAGTACAATTCTTCAGTGTCAACTACATTTCCCAAAGTGTTTGGGTGTGAAAATAACACCAAGAGTGGCTTAGGTACCAATCAAGTAGCTATGAAGTTAGCCTTATTTAAAAAAGGAACTCCTTCTACATGCTCTATATATCTTATACATCTCCTCGTGCATGACTAATAAATATTCTTATTAGCGTGCTTGGTCATGCAAGTACTTGGTTAACTTTGATGATTAGGATTTGATCAAAACCCATAAAAGCAAAACTGACGCGCTTAAGCTTGGGGATTAAGGAGCGCTTAAGATGAAGCACTCATGACTTCATTGGCTCCAATTCAACAAATCTGTCCACACCAATGAACACAGCCGGGCACAGATGGGGTTGCATCCGCTGAGCCTTCAACATGAGCTTCTGCTCCCTATTTCTCCCTCCCTCTTCGGCATCTCATCCAGTCTGGAGCATACACCGCTGGGTTCACCCCAAAGTCGCAAAGCAAGGTCTTGATTGAGTGGCTCATGCAGCATGAGTTCTTGCTGAAGATCACCACAGGTCTCTCGGACACCATCTTTGTCACCGCCTCCATTGCTAGTTAGCAGCTTTCTTCTCGTAAACAAGGCGAAAATGTAATGACTTGAAGGCAAAGTATATGCCAATGCCAATGGTGGGTAGGTAGGTGAAATGTGTTATATAGATTTAGAGGAAATAGAGATTAGAGGTTTCTGAGGAAAGTATATATATTGATGAGGTTTGATGTGTTTGTGAGTTATGGAGTGCCAGGGAAGTGTTTTTATAGGAGATGGGTGAGAATGGATTGGCATTGTCTAATAGTTAAAGGGTATGGTTTTGATAGTGGAGGATAATAAGAATGTTCGATTTGATATTTGATTTCATAAACTTTGATCATTACTTAACAGCCATCCAAAAGTTGCACTAGCTAGGAGAATCAACTTTGCACGTTGTCGAATTTTAACATACGGAAATAGAGACGCGTCCTTTGTACGGCTTCACATTTATTCTTATCCTACATATGTCATGGAGCCTGCCTGTGCATTTTGCTCTTCGTTTTCGTTTCTCTTTTTGGTGTTAAAAGTTTGAGTCACTATTATAAATTATTAAATGACATATATAACCTATTATAAAACGACTATTAAGGACAATAATTATACCAAAAAATATTATATTTATTTTATGTAGACTTTCCAATTCAATAATATTAGATTGTATTCCTTATTATTTTCAGTATCTATTTTCATTTTCAATTTCACTACATACTCATTAAAGCATTCATATATATTTAATAAGAATTAAAAATATGATTAAGATCATGTGACATAAAAATGTATGATATATATGTTGAACGATATTGGTGAGGGAAAACAAAATAAATCCTCTTATGATTTATGACCTAAATCTAAGTCAATCCATTATATCTGCAAAAAAAAAAAAACTAAAATATTTAAATAATTAATCATGTGGTACTTAAAAATACAGAAAAAAATCAATATTAAAAAGCGAATGATTTTTTTGAGAATAAAAACAAATGATTTCTTCATTTTTTTTGCACAGCTAAAATAGAAAAAAAAAAAACATAATAGTTCATGGCATTTTTCTTATTGATTAGATATTAATTTTGAAACTCAAGTTTGATTAAGAAATGTATATTTAGTTAAGATTTATAGAGTGATTAAATCATTGAAATGACTAAATTTTTTATTTTAAAGATAATAATTTGTTTGCAAATTATATGAGTGAGGTTATTTGAGGAAGTTTAGTGAGGTTTAGTGAGTAAATTTAGTATTTGAAAATTTGATAAGAGGTGTAAAAGTATAGAGGTAAGTGAGTAAATTTGGAGTGTTCCAATAGAAAAACTCCTAAAAGTTTGTGCATCACCTGCCTATATAGGTACCTACTTCATTTCCTGCTAGTAATGGGGAAAATAATAAGAATCAAGCAAATGTTGAGGTTACTTTTTCCAATTAGGGCGTTATTTTACATCACCTGCCTGGCTGCCTATATATAGGTACCTGCTTCATTTCTGTTAGTAATGAGGAAAAATCATACGAATCAAGTAAACGTTGAGGTTACTTTTCCGATTTAGGGCGTTATATTCCCATTTCCAAATATGTACGGACCCATGTTAACAATCGTTATTTCTTTGTGCTCATGGAAATTTGATATGATCATATAAGATCTGCAGGTGTTTCATTTTCTATTTATTCTGCATGTGCTAGAATATTTTCTGAGTCGGAGAGAATAGTTGGATTTCTCCAGTTGGGACCTCCTTTTCCTACTTGGATTCGAAACCCAATTCATGAAAGGGAAACAGAAAAGCAACCGCTTGACTACAGAAAATACATGCATACAATGTACTACATTCTAAAACTATATAGCAGAACCAATTATAATGAACTTGATTATTTTTGTAAAGAGAAATTAATTAACTACAGACAACACTTCTTGCATAGAATTAGAAAGGCAGCAGATCGATGCCATACATATGAGGTCCCCAAGTTATCCTCTATATATCTTTCCCTGTCAATTGCCTATTCTTTTTTTTTTTTTGGCAAAGACAATTGCCTACTCTTATACACTAGGATTAATAAATTATATGTAAGTCATCGATCTGTTACATGTAAAATAAGTCATCTCGATCTAGAAGACTGCAGGATTATATTCCCCATCAAGTGAAAAGCCCTCAACTTCAATTTTTCCAGCTTTCCATCACCAATCGGAATATTGGCCGCGTAATTGATGGGAAGTTAGGAACGTCAAATTATACAGAAATCTCTGCAAAATGCTTTGAGGAGTTCGATCTCGCCAGGGATTGATTTAAAATGGCCTAAACTGGGAGAAGGTAGAGATTGGCCGGGAAAGCTTTTAATAAGGTTCCTACACTGTACATCAAATGGTTTTAATATAAATAAATAAAACCTGATAAGAGAGGGATAAGATCTACGTTATGAACTAAAAGGAGGTAGCTAGTGTCATAGTGTGGTGCCGTAAGTTGGACAGAATGTCAACTTTTTAGCTTAATTTAAAGAAAAGAATGCGAGGACGGATCGTGGCATCACAATCTAAGATTAGGGTTTTCTGGGTTGGTGAGGTACAGACCTTGTACAGATTCTCTGTCACTGAAGGAAAAAGATGAGGAAGAAAGGGCTGAGGCTCATCAGGCCCTTTGCTATAGCTTCTTTACCGTTGCTTTTCTAGATACCAAAACTGACAGAATACTATCTCCGTCCAAAATCTTAATGCTGAAAAGAAAAGAAGAATAAAAATCTATATCCAAGTGTGTCATTAATTTCTGTTATGGAACCAAATCTTATCCCTAGCTGCTTGCTAAATACTTAAGGATGCATATAACCATCCACATATGTTTAATATGTTCTATCAACGTTTTAATCACATATATATATATATTATGCAAACATCTTATATATTAAGATTGACTGCGATTCGTGCTTTTCTTGGTGCTGGCATCAATTCTTGTCAAATTAATTTGTCACTTCTATCAGCACTTCAGCTAGCATTGAAGACAAGCACAAACTGTTTTAAGGATTTTGGTTGATCTTAATGGTTGATCTTGTTGTGCAATTAGCAGTCTAGCAAAGCACCTTACTAGTTAGTTGTGTCACATGTCCCTACATAGCTACTCCTGGGAAGAAAAAAGTGTGAGCTGTTATCTCAAAAAATTTCAGTACTATTAGAGTAAATCACTAACTTATTTTATTTATTTTTGGAACTTAACCACAAGAACGCCGAGGTGAGGAAATCAAGCGGGAAAAATATAGCAGTGAACGGCAATGATCCACAGAAGCGGTTGGAAGGCTGCGATAATATCCCAAGTTTCCTCGAGAAACAAACCCATCCTCATTACATATATAAGAATCTGTTGAATCGCTAATCCATCTGCTTATCTGTCCAAGTAAACCAAAGAACTCTTGGTATTGACGCCCAAAAATCTGTTAGTAGAAGTCGATCAGCAAAGAAATTGAGTCAGGAACATGAATCCAGTTCAATGGCAGTTACCATCTCCATTCATGAGTCAAGTCCCTTCGCCCTTCATGAACCACAAGAATATACTTAATATGTGTAAATTACAACCCAAGGCCCCCACAAATGTGTCATGCACATGTGCTAAGTCCAATGGCAGCACAATATTCTCAGCACTCAGTGACTCAGAAATAGAGTTGAGAGTCCCAACTCCCAAGTCCTAAAATAGAAATCTACTACCACAACCTATGCACTCTGACCTCAAATCACAATACAATTCTTATAAGATTCTTATGATAATTTTATTTATTTATTGTCTTCATGTCTTATGGTTCAATTCAAAAGAAAATTCTATAATGTGTTAATGTATTTACATGCATACAATTGCCTTAAAAGTAGTAAAATGAGTCCTCAAAATAGTAATATTAGTCCTCAAAGTGGTAACATGAGTCCTTAAAGTGGTAAATTTTCTTAGTTACCACATAAGTCCTCAAAAGTAGTAATATTAGTCCTCAAAGTGGTAACATGAGTCCTTAAAGTGGTAAATTTTCTTAGTTTACCATATGAGTCCTCAAAATAGTAATTTAGTCCTCAAAGTGGTAACATGAGTTCTTAAAAGTGGTAAAATAGTTGATGTATGAGAAATGTTAACATACCATAGCTTTACCCTCAATTCAAATAGCAGGACTGTAGGAGGCTAAACTTATGGGTGAATTGGAACAATTCTGACTTTTTCTTAACTATTAGAATATATATGCTTACAAACCTAATAAGACATATGTACGTAATTGAATTAACTTAATTCCTATTATGTAACTTGTTTTGCCGCATATATGTCAAGGTCGTTTGAGAGAAACTTCTTCAAGTTGAAAACGAAGAAATTTTACCCCGACATATAATCTAAATTAATATATTTCAACCGAAGGAAATCTTAGATATATATCATTTGTTTGACAGCTTGTTAAGTTGGTATAGCGACTTCTTCTATTTACAAATCATGTGTTCTTTTCCCTTTAACTAGTATGCACTGAAGTCTTGCTTTCATTTCATATATAGACTTCATCAGTTCATCTCACATCCATTTGTTGTAATTACACATCATAATGGAGGCTGTCTGTTACAATGAGCTAGCAATGCCATTTAATTAATTTGATCCTGAGAAACGATTGAGAGGAGATCTTGTAATGTAATGCCTTCAATTGAGTATCCTTCATAGGCATGCACAGCACTCAAATGCAGTCTTTGGAACTGCCATACTACCTAGTATATACATGCATGCATGTATCGATCTACGTTACATGAGAAATGTGATAATAACTTGGTTAACACACACACACACACACACACACACACACACACACACACACACATATATATATATATATATATATATATATATATATATATATATATATTCTCCTTCCCATATTCATAAAAGCACCGCTAGTCCAATACTGAGATGAACACAAATATCAACCCTTTCAAGGTGTTCCGGGAAAAATAACACGAAGTGTAACATAGGATTACGAAAAAGCTAATAAGAGTACTTAATTAATACTAATAAAGTAGCAATAGTAGCCTTATTAAAAAACTCTCACACTCTCACAGGCTCTATATGCCATATATTATCGTCCGACACTTAATTTTTATGCGTGCATAGCTAATTAAGATTCTTAATAGTGCGCCTGCAGTCATGCAAGAGCTTAGTTAACTTGATGATGATTAGATTGATCAAACCCACAATGCGCCAACGCGCTTAAGCATGGGGATTACAGAGCGGTTAAGATGAAGACTCATGACCTCATTGGCCTGCCCACAAATCTGCCACCAATGAACACAGCCGGCACAGATGGATTGCATCCAAAGCCTCCTCCTGAATAAGAGCTTGCCTCCCCATTTCTCTACCTCTTTTTGCATCTCATCCAGCTCATACACTGCTGGGTTCACCCCAAAGAATCGCAAAGCAAGGTCTTGATGGAGTGGCTCATGCAGCATGAGCTCTTGCTGAAGATCACCACTGGTCTCTCGGACGCCATATTTGTTACCGCCTCCATCACCAAGCTAGCTGTCTTTCGGTAAAGGTTCAATATGAAAATGTATCAAACAAAGGCAAAGTATGCAACGCCAATTGGGGATTGGTAACTGATAAATGTGGAAATGTGAAGGAAATATATGGTTGTAGTACTAGTTATAACTTGATAGAGGTTTTGTTGTTGTGAGTTTGGGGTGTCTTGGAAGTGTTTATATAGGCGATGCAGTGGGGGTGGATTGGCATTGATTGTAGCTCAGAATAAGTATAGAAATTAAAGGCCTTTTGAAAGTGAAGGAAAACAAGAATGTTTGTTTAGATATTTCACAAATTGATGTATCAATACTTGATAACGATCGAATGCACTACAGAAATTAAAGTTTGAATGCACAACTTCGAATCTTTGCATACGGAAGTTAATAAAGACGTGTCCTTTGTACGGCTTCACATTCTTATCTTGTTTCATGTGCCTAAATATGTGCATTCTTTTCGATCTTTCTCTTTTACTACTGTTCTAGCAAGGCCCGGCCTTAACTTGAGGTCATGAATTTTCTGGCGTATCTATCATTTATCCTGCAGCAGCATATATATGATGATCGAGTTGGAGAGACTAGCTAGTTGGATTTATCCAATTGGGACCTCCTTTTTCTATGTGGATTCGCTTCCAATTCATGAAAAGGAGACAGATAGAGAAAATCATACACAAATGTTTGCATATATGTGGTTATTAATTTCATGGAAATCATAAGTTACAATCCAAGAACATGATCATGACTGATCATATGAGGGGTCCCCAAGGAGCCTAATATCGGAGTTCCATAATTCCTTGTGTTTCAAGGAATATAATACTGATGGTCTAAAAATATGGGAAACTTGTGTGTTCATATGAGATAATATTGAAGTGTCATCTCACTTTCGATGACACGTCCGATCAAAACACAATACGATGCACATCGACGGCAAAAAGGCAGACTAATGCCACACATGAGGTCCCCTAAAGTTATCCTCTATATTTTCCTTGTAAATTGATGTGTATGTATTGCCTTTAATTATATTCCAAAATAGAAAATTATAAAACACATTTATTTTGTTTATTTCTGAGTCGACATAAGGTTAGAATACATCTTCCAAGAAATTGAGTAATTTTCAATCCTCCCGTCAAAGCAACATGGCAATTTAACATGGTTTGACAGAGCTAATTAATGTTTCGACATACTTGTTTTTATTTAATTCACTAAAAAATAAATTGTTTAAGTTCTTCCCACCCTTGATGAGGCTCGAACTCCCCTGACCTCTTATATATGAGACCAAAGCCTTACCACCCCACAAACACACACACCCTAAATTGTTTTAAGTTCTTGGGAAAAAGACCATTTTGCCTCTTCTTGAATTGCTACAGAACCAGCTCATCATATCCAACATATCTCTTCACCATCTATTGAAAGCTTTAAAATATGCTAGGAAATTGAGTCCAGTTTGTTGTAAAGTATTGCCACCACATCTCTTGAGAGATGTTTTTGTCTATTCCTTTTGATTAGGTCCTTCAAATCTGAAATTGAGGTATTTTGGGTTTTGAAATATTATTTGTACCTCAATGATCGGATTAATTCAAGTTATTTCTGGGATTATATGGATTGATCTATGAACTCCTAATCGTTCCTATAATTATCGTCGATGGACGATGGTTGACTAGGTTCTGCCATCTCCATTAAAATCTCATTGATTCACACGGATAATATTCTCCATTAAAAATAATGTCAATTTATACTGAAATAATAAATTATCCGTAGAATTAATTTGGACTTGGAAAACTCTAGATGATGCATGATATATATGTCATCAGTCGTCAGTCATCAATCTCATTCTAGAAGAGTGCATGAATATTAATCCCCACTCAAATGAAAAGCTCCTTTACTTTTCCAACACCATTTCAATTGGAATATTGGCATGTGCTTGATGCATGTTAACGTCAAAAGTAGCAATACTTTAATCTATACACATACATATATATATAATCATATATTGATATATAGATACGTGTATATATTCTTTTCTGATACGTGATTTGAGATCTCACTATATATATGCAGGTTGCAGAATACGGGCCAACCTTTATGGAAAGGAACAATCGGCCGGCATAGATGTATCAAATGGCCCAAATTAAAGGCCAAGAGTCTGCCTTTATATCTATAGGGTTCTTAACCGTACATTGCACGGCTCTATCATTACTACAAGCATATTAGGACAATGCATGTATGCAGCCATGGGTGCATGTACATACATTGTATAACACAGAAAAGGTCAAAATTATCCTCAATCAATTCTATTAATTCTCTTCGGTTTAGGTAACCAAGGTGTCCAATACATTTTTTCCTTTACAAATTATTTGATGATTTGTTTCCATGATCATTTAGTTTTAGTGTTCATGACATAAATCTTTTTATTTATAAATGAGATGTTCAACATGTTGTCATCAGTTCAACTCAAGAACGATCAATCAATTTATTTGTGCATTCAAAAGAAAAAAAAATTAGGGACTCATTACGGAAAACGGAGTCAGCACATACATATATATACGACTTGTGTAAGACATACCATACCAGCTGCATGCATGCATTAGTTTGAAAGTAGCCATGGCGAGAGAGATCTAGAGGGAGCTTGGGGATAAGGATAATTATCAAAGGGAGCCAGCTAGCTTGCTAGTGTCATAGTGTGTGGGTGGCATAAGTTGCAAAAGGAATGTCAACTTTTGCTGCTAGCTTAAACTAAAGATAAAGAATGCGAGGACGGATCATTGGCATCACAATTTAAAATTAATTAGAGTTCTTCTTCTGTACGTGTCGGTGAGGTACAGTAATACTAGAGGCCCCTGTACAGATTCTCTCCATCGTCAGCTTATTCCAATCTCAGAGAAAAAAGAGAGAACGAAAGGCCCCCTTTCTTGCTTTAATTTGCAGATACAGAAACAGATAGAATTAATACTTCTCCACTTAAAATAAAAAGAATAAAAGATCACTATCCAACTATGTATTCTGTCATTTCTATTGTCGAACAAAATATTGATCATTAGCTTGCTTTTAGAGCATCATTTAATCATTCTTTATCCACAGACTTACCTTCACAAATAGCTATTATTCTGCAACAGTACTATCGTACTGAGATTGATTAGCTGCGATATTCTTTCTTAATTGGTGCAGCTGGCTTCTTCTAATCAGGGGTTTTACTTTTGTTCATTTCTTAATTATTAGCAACCAAACACCAAAAACTAAAACACATGCTCAAATTAAGGGTTTTTCTTTATTATCTCAATGATTGATGTTGACAAAATAGGATCGACCAATTCAAGCTACAATTTTAACAGTATATGAATGTCGTAATCTTCGATCAGAATATTTGTAAATGGGGAATTTCACCTCCAGACCCCAGTTCCCAAAGTAGCTATATAGGCCCTAGACTAGTATTGCATGTTGGTATTAAGCGCCTTCTTACTCCAACTAGGAAACGTACTGCAATAGTGAAAGTTATTTTATGCCACTTGCGGCACTGTTTTCTCCACTTAAAATCAAGCAGATATTTATTTGTTTAATCTAGATATTTTGTAGGTTAACTTTTGTATCCTATATAAGGGAAGAGATAGCTGATGTAAAGCAAGTTTAACTTGATCCAAAATCGAAGCACATAAGTTTGCCTGAGTTTTTGTTCATCAGCTTTATGCTTCAAAGCTGCTACTACAGATTTTTCAATCAAAACATCCAAGTTGTGTTAATTGATTGTGGTTTGTTCATTAACAAATTGAAGCTCAAACTCTAACATGGTATCAGAGCTCTGTTGATCAAATATCAATCAGGGTGTATTGTTGGATCAAAAAATTAAACACAAAGTTTCTGATCTAAAATGGTTGTTCATAAACTCATGAAATGAAGTTCCAATCTTTAATGGTGAGAACTTTGACTTCCGGATGATCAAGATGTTCATCTCCATATGGAGTTATGTAGAAACTATAGTTCATTGAAAACATGAACTACTGGAGTTATGTAGATGAAGGCACATAAAAGAAATATTCAAAAGCTCTAGGAATACTTTGCAAAATTCAGTCTCGGATGAGATCTTTCCAAGAATCTCAAATGAAGAAACTGCCAAAGCAGCTTGGGATGTTCTCACGCTTGAGTTCAAAGGCTCGTAAAAGCTAAGAGTTGTTAAACTTCAATCTTTGAGAAGAGATTTTGAGTATACTAGAATGAATGAAACCTGAGCTGCTAAATGATTCCTGATTACTAGACTAAGCGATATAGTAAAACCAAATGAAAACCTATGGTGAATCTATTACAGAGAAAGAGAATAGTACAGAAAATCCGTATGAGTCTGAATAGGAAATATGATGCTATAATCAGTATTATAGAAGAGACTAGCTTACTAGACTAGGGATATGGAAATTCTTGGTGTTCAAGATGTAATGGGGACACTTAAGGCTTTTCATCGAGGCTTAATGAGTCATGATGAACCATTTGAAAAAGCTTTTCAATCAGCGAAGTCTTAGCTCAAATCAGAAGAATAGTGAGCCATCTAGTTCTAATTCAAAAAGTGGAAACTAGCAAATGAAGAAGAACTGAAAAAATAAAGGCAAGAAGTGGGAAGGAAAATCGATTAGTTAGTGAAGAAAAACAATTAAGGAAGTAGCACTTCAAGTTATTCAAAATGTTCTATTTGTTCAAAACTTCATATTGGTGAAGATGTTGGTTTAAAAGAAAACCAAAGTGTATTTTACAAATTGTAACATGTTTGGTCATGATGTCAAGAAAGATTGCAACTCCAAGGGCAATCAATTGGCTAACTGCATTGAAGAAAAGTGTGATACTAACATGTTCTCGTGGTTAGTCATGCAGCCTACTACACAAGAGAATAGAGAATGTGTGGCTTGTTGATAGTGCTTGCGGTAATCATATGATTGCAAATGCTAATTTTTTGTATGGTATTGACTACAACAAGCATAACTAAAGTCAAGATGGGAAATGGAATGTTGGTTGACACAAAAGGCAAAGGAAGCATTGCGTGCAAACCAAGAATTGTAAAATGTTCATCGAGATGTAATGTTAGTTTCGGATCATTCAAATTCGCTAAGTATTGGTCAACTCATCGAGCACTCATATCACCTATACTTTGGTGACAACACATGTAAGATCATTGAGAGAGGGAGCAGCAAGAAACCGATGGTAGAAGTTGAGATGAAGAGGAACAAAGTTTTCCTTTAACTCTCAAGTATACAAATGTAGAGTGCAAAGAAAAATGGAGCTACTGGGATGATCCTTGGCTCGCATCAAAGAATTAGACATTTGAGTTTTCAAAGTCTCAAGCAATGCATCAAAATGAAATGGTGCAGGGATTGTAAAAATCAAAAGATGTTACTGAAGTGTTTGAAGGTTGTGTACTTGGAAAGAAAGCACATTATCTCATTTCCAAAAGGGAGAGCATAGAGAGCCAAAGTTCCACTTGAGTTAGTTCATTCCGATGTCTGTGGACCAATGAAGACCATAAATGAAGTTGGAAACAGATATTTTCTGACATTCATTGATGATTATTCAAGAATGACTTGGGTTTTATTTCCACGGCAAAAGTCTCATGTGTTCTTTGTATTCAAAATTCCAAGCAATGGTTGAGAGACAATCTCAAGATCAAAGTGCTAAGATCAGATCAGAGGAGGTGAATATACATCAAATGAGTTTGAATTTCTTTTGCAACATTGACCTGAAAGACAACTCACAAGTAAGCTATACACCATAGCAAAATGGGGTAGCCTGAAAAGAACAAACATAACAATTGTGGAAATGGCAAAAGCATGACAAGAAAATGCCTCAAGAATTTTGGGCGTGGTCATCAATTCTGCAGTGTATTTGATGAATAGGCATCCAACAACAATTTGTGCAAGGAATGACACCAATTGAAGCTTGGAGTGGAAGAAAACCAAGTGTTAATCACTTGAGGTGTTTTGTTCAATCTACTATGCACATATTCCAAAGGAGCTGAGAAAGAAGCTTGATAAATCAAGTGAAAAGTTTGTGTTCATGGGATACAGCTCACATACAAATGGCTATAGGCTCTACTATTTGAAAATGAAGAAAATGATTATCTACAAAGATGTTCTCTTCAGTGAGAAATCATCTTGGGATTGGAATCAAGAGTTCAGGATCACTCTGCAACAAGATGTGTAAGATAATGTTGTTCAAAATGAACAAGAGGTTTCAACAATTGAACTCAATCCACTACAACGATCACCATCTCACAGCCTCAACAACCCTCACCAAAGCATCTTCAAATGCACAATGAACTACAATCTCAACACCAATCAGGTTGAGGAGCTTGAATGATGTGTATGAAAGCTGCAATGCATGCTTGTTTGAACTTTGAACAATTTGAAGAAGATGTGAAAGAAGATGAATAGAGGTTTGTAATGCAAGAGGAGATCAATGTAATTGTGGAAAGAAAATACATGGGAGCTGATTGACAAACTAGATAACAAAGATGTTATTGGCTTGAAGTGGATTTTACAAAACTAAGCTAAATGTTGATGGTTCTAACAAAGCAAGATTGAAGCAAAAGGGTACTCACACAGATACACTGAGTTAATTTCAATGAAACTTTTGCACCAAGAGCAAGGCATGAGACCATAAGAGGTCCATGTCCATTCCTCAAGACAAAAAAGGCCGGGTTTCTACACCAGCTAGATGTAAAGTCTGCATTTCTAAATGGAGTGTTAAAAGAAGAAGTGTTTGTGGAACAACCACAAGGTTTCATCTTCAAGGATAAAGACCAGAAGGTTTACAAACTGAAGAAGGCTCTTTATGGTTTGAAACAAGCCCCAAGAGCTTGGTATGGTGAGATTGATTCATATTTCACAAAAAAAAGGGTTTCAAATGAGTGAAAATGATTTGGTAAATCAAACATACTTATTGTCTCCTTATATGTTGATGATTTAGTATTTAGGAAGTTGTGAAAAAATGATTTCAAATTTCAAGTCCGATATGATGTTGAAATATGAAATAAGTGATTTGGGAATCATGCATTATTTTCTAAGAATTGGAATAGTTCAATGACTTCAATCATTGAAGTGGAATCTTTATTACACGGAAAAAATATGCAAAGGCAATTTTAGATAAGTTTAAGATGTTTGGTTGTAAATCTGTTGCAACACCTCTAGTTGTCAATGAAAAATTTCAAAAAGGAAGATGGAAGTGGTAGTGCCGATGACCGGTATATACGTAAGCTTAGTGGGAGTTTGTTTTACTTGACAACAACAAGGCCTGACCTTATGTATGCTGCAAGTCTGTTATCCGTGATTTATGCACAAGCCAACCGTGAGTACACTATGGAGCTGCAAAGAGGATCCCGAGATACATTCAAGGTACCATTGAATTTGGTATTATGTATGAGAGGAATGTGGAACCAAAACTCTTTGGTTTTGTGATAGTGATTGGGAGGCGGTGTTGATGATTCAAAAGTACATTTGGGTACACTTTCACACTTGGAACTGATGTGTTCTCCTGGGCTTCAAAGAAGCAAACATCAGTGGCCTTATCTACAATTGAAGATGAATATATGTATACATCTATTGCTACATCTCAAGCAATTTGGCTCATAAGAGTCATTGAAGATTTTGGTGAAAAACAAGATTACGCAACAACCATTCTTTGTGATAACAAGTCCAGAATTGCCATGAGCAAGAACCACAGTAGTATCCACAGTAGAGCAAAACATATTGCTTTGAAGTTTCACTACATCAGAGATGCGGTTGAAGAGAATGAGGTGGATTTGGTCTCTTTGCAATACCAAGACCAAGTTGCAGATATCTTCACCAAAGCTCTGCCAAGAGAGAGGTTTGAATACCTCGAGAGGTCTACTTGGAATGAAGAAGCAAAGCATTAAGAGGGAGTGTTGGAATTAATGTTTTCCTACTCCAACTAGGAAACTGCAACAATGAAAGATATTTTTATGCCACTTGCGGCATTGTTTTTCTCCACTTAAAATCAAGCTAGATATTTACTTGTTTAATCTAGATATTTTGTAGGTTAATTTTTTGTACCCTATATAAGGGAAGAGATAGCTGATGTAAAGCAAGTTCAACTTGATCCAAAAATTGAAGCACATATAAGTTTCTTTGAGTTTTTGTTCATCAGTTCATGCTTCAAATCTGCTACTACAGTTTTCCAATCAAACATCCAAGTTGTGTTAATTGATTGTGGTTTGTTCGTTAAGAAATTGAAGCTCAAACTCTAATAAATAGCGGTCTACTTAATAAACGTAATGCCTACATCAAAGATTAAAGATGAACTCCCCATTTGAACAATTATACAAAACTGTACCTTCATTGGAAATTCTCAAAGTTTTGATGTGAATGCTATCCTCTAATGAGCACTCACAACAACAATAAACTTCAACACAAGATAGCAAAGTGCTTCTTTATTAGTTTTGCAGATGGTTATAAGGGCTAAATTTCTTCTCTTACATTACTAACAGCTTGATCGAGGAACATATTGTGCCTTTAATTAGCTAGCTAGCTAGTAGTTCACTATTGATATTTCAACAAATAGCAGTGTCATTTAGCTTGACATATATGAAATTGTTGAATAATCCTCTAATATGTTAAACTCAATTTGTATCTAATCGATATGTGTTAGCATTGAAGTCTCCCTCAAGTATAAGGGCCAAGTTATAGAATGAGGGATTAAGTAAGGATCATCAAACCCATGAGGATTGGCTTGAAATCCTTTTCTAGCTAGGGAAAACCTAAGGAAAATTAGAAAAGAATGCACACAATTTATAAGTTCACAAAACCAAAGCTCATTACAAGTTATGGCAAGTGAATGACATTATGCACAAATGGATAGTGAATGTTTGGTTGTTTGTTTGAGTGCTTGGTTGATTGACTAAAGTAAATGCAAGGAAAGTAAACTAAGACTAGTTAAGATAAGGTTGTAGAAAAATGGATGGGAGTTAGGATTTGGGTTGTCTATACCACTAACCTCTCTCTCGATGCGTAAAATGCAATTGAATATGAATGATACTAAACCTATTGTCCAATTACCCTCTTAGCATCCAAAAAGATTACTAAGGCCTAAACTCCTTTGATTTTATTAACTCTAACCAGATAAGTCTAAAGTTAACTACCTAGGACAAATTCAATTGCTCGGATATGTTACAATCCTTTGCCCCTAAAATGCATAAAGCTTAGAGTTTAGATAACCGGGCAAGCAAACCAATCCTATATCTAGGTGGTTTTAGCTCACTACCCTCACATGCACACATGGTGTGCTTTCATGCTTCCTTTTGCCTAAAGCTAATCAATCTCTTAGCAAAAACTTCATTTCACGGCAAACACATTAACTCAAATTGATTAGGTCTAAGTAAATGCATTCAACTTTTAATTCAGCATATGAAGGTGACAACATGAATTTCATCAAATCATAAACAAAACATCAGTTACAAGCAAGGTTGGCTAGGGGTTTCAACCCTAGCCCCAACAAGTTCACTACTTACTCATAAATAAATAAACAAGCTTCAACATACTACAATACTTCAAGTAATTAGAGAGAGAGAGAGTGAGAAGTGACTATTGATGGTGGTGGAAGTGGTGGTGAAGATGGGTCTCCCATGTCATGGTGTGATGTTGTGGTGGTTGTCTTCTCCTCCTTGCTCCTCAAGCTCCTTAATGATGTAGAAATAATGAATCCTTGAGTAACTAGTGATAGTTTGTAGTGTTGAGGTGGTTATGGAATTGATGGGTGGTGGAAGTGGTGGAGATGGAGTTTGGTGTTTGCCTTGGATTTATGGGAGGTGGAGTTGTAGAGAGAAGATGGAGCTAAAGTGAAGTGTGAATTGATGAATGGTTCAAGAGATGTTGAAGATAAGGTATCTTGGGTCTTCAAAATCAGCTATGTTAGGAGACAAAATATGGAAGAGATGCTCTTACACCATGGTCCCAAAATGCATGCAAAGCTCTTACACCATTGTCCCCTAAATGGTCCCAAATTTTCAAGGTGACAAAAGGACAAGGTGTAGGGAGATGTTTCAATTTCAAGTGGTAGGAGATTCTCACAACCATGGTCCTCCTTGGATGGAGAAAAGGTCCTCCATGAGTGGCAGCTCGCGGAAAGTTCACGGAAAAAAGTCACGAAAAATCCGATTTGCAGTTTTAGCCCAAATTCCATGGCTTCTTCTCCTTGCTTCAATTCCTCACATTTCAAGACCTATTTGATCATTTTCTTCTCAATGCATGACTTCCTACAAAGAAAAGGAAATTGATTAAAAGAGGATAAAATGACATAGAAGACAAATCAATTTGTATAGTTTGGGGCCCAAATGCATAAGTAATTTGTGACTCAACAATATGATAAGAATTAACAGGAGGTCCTAATTGTTAGAGTGTATTATGCTTACTTATGGTTAAGCTTAATTAACTTTTACATGGTTAGCTCTTCTATCTAAATTTTGTTTAAGGAGTCTCTATGAGACTACTAGTAAATCAGCTTAGTCTATTAGAGGCTTCTACACTATATAGAGTAGTATTGATTCTAGTGGTGGCATGGAGCCAGAAGTTTCAAGCAGGGAACTTGAAAGTTTTAGAAAAAGAATGAAACTCAAAATATATCAAAACTTTAACAAAAATAATAAATTAAAACAAAGTTATGGAGGATCAATATATATATTTTTTAATTACATATTTTGTTAATCAAATTTATAGTTTTTAGATTTTTAGATGAAAAGACAATTTTTCATGATGGGAATATAATTATCTTTGAACTTTGAAACTATTAAGAAATAATAGTGGTTAATGTCAAAAGAAGAAAGAATTAAGAAAGTTTTTAGATTTTTAGACATTTTTTCATGATGGGAATATAATTTATCTTTGAATTTTAAAACTATAAGAAATAATAGTGGTTAATGATAAAAGAAGAAAGAATTAAAAAATTTAATTTTGCAACCATGTTTTGAATCTAAGACCATTCTTAACAAGAATAAAACCAACGGAATTAATATACACCTTTGTGGCAATTTGCTCTCTTTCCTCTCTATGCGCTTAGGGTTTTGCTAAAAGCAGTTTTGCTTCCGTCCGACGGCGCATCCATGGACGCCATTTGTCGGACGGAATATTTTGCTAGGTGATCGCAGGCTTCTCGGTCGGGATGGCCTCGCTTTGGATCGTATGGATCGATGGTTGGTGAGTAGAAGAGTCTTGGGGGCTACCGGGAGGTTACAGTTCAGTCCTTGTAGGTCGCGACTAGGATCCCGCTTGTTGGCACCGGGTTGGCTGGGATTAGATTGGAGGGTCAATCTCTGGCGGTTAGTCGGTGTTCTCCCGGATCCGCTTCCGGGTTGGCTAGTCGTTAGGTTTGGGGGCAGGCCGTGGAACATTGTCTCGTGGAGCGACAGGTTTGGGGGTGAGCCGGCAGTGGAGCAACCGAAAAGGGTGGCATCTTGATGGTGGCGGCTGATTGGTTATGTGCGAAGGTGGCCATCCGCTCAAAGGTGGTGGTGGTGCTACATCTTGAGGACCGGGGTTGGTCTGTGCAGGATTTGGGCCGGGCCCCTGCTTGGTAGGCGACTCTTCTACTACTTAGACTTATGCCTTGGGTTTGGGCTCATTTCTTGGGCCCCCACACTTACTAGTTTTATTTATTGTTGTTAGTTATTTATGTTATTTAGTTGTTGTTAATGTCTAAGATTTAGCAAATGCATTTGAATCTCGTTAACGCTAGTCCAGTGGGAGGACCGCTACTTGTGATATTCTCGAGTTTCCGCTAAACTGCCAAGTAAATACACAAGGCGTCGAGGAGGAGACCGCCATGGCGGTCTTCTCTTCTCTCGATGCCTAAGTTAGTCAATGTATTTATGTTAAAAGAATAGCGGTAGGTAAGTAGTAAATGCGTCCTTAATGAGGAGAGAGGAGTGGACCTTTTATAGGTGGGGAAGAGACTGATCTCTTCCTTGTTTTCGATGTGAGGCCGATATGGTTAAGTTCCGGCCGATGCTTTTAGCGAGGCGATCTTGGCGGCTTGCGTGGCGCGGTCGCCACGGTGATCCGGGGTGAGCGGGGCTCAGTGATAGCCCGCTTGGCCGTGTTTCCATAGGTCCCACCGCCTCGTGGTTGTTGGTACTGGCGGTAGCATGAGCGTGGCTCATCATTATAGCTAATTATGCTTGGCAAATGCTCCTGTAAGTACAAGTCCCCAAGTCCCGGTCAAGGAGAGCAATCTTGGTTGGGCAACTCCAGTAGTTGCCTAGCGGTTTGAAAGCGTTACTTACGCTAGGCTTGTGAAAGCATAATTAGCTTCAGTCGTTGTCAACCATGTATTTATTAGGGCTAAATTACGATTACTACCACTGTAGTTTGGGTCCAAAAATCAATTCAGTCCCTGAACTTCTAATTTCATCAAGAACATCCCTACACTTTCAATTTTAATCTAATAGGTCCAATTTGTTAGTCTTCCTACAATTGAGTCATTTAACTTGTTGACGTGGCTCATAGGATGGCCTATGTTTTATGATGTGGTGTTGAGGTGGCCTGCATAGTCAATTTAGGAGTGAGACCCACTATTAGAAATCTATCAAATAAATAGTTTTTCAACAAATAATCCAACTATAACTTGAACTCATAACTGAATATTATCGAATTGGACCTATTAGATCAAAATTGAAAGTATATGGGTGTTTTTGATGAAATTAGAAGTCCAGTGGACTGAATTGATTTTGGACCTAAACTACGTGGTAGTAACTAGTATTTAGCCCTATTTATTATGAGCAAACGCTTTATGCCCTTTCGGGTGGGCCCCTCCTAGGCCTTCTAGGGAGTCCCCAACTCCCCAAATTTCAAGATAGTCCTCTGTTTGGCCGGGCGTATTGTTTGTTGAGGGGGATCTGCACTGCTGGCAGGGCGTTGGGTAGCGAGCCCAATCTTTTTACCCGAGTGGCGGGGTCAACGTGCATCGTCGGGGCCGTCGAAGATTGTGGTTGACGTGTCCCCTTACTTGTCCCTGAGGGCCGAGTAGCTTGGATCGCAACGCCGTGGCGTCGCCGCCAAAATGAGGCTTTACTCTCGGGGAATGGCCGTTGGCGGAAGTCCCTCTGGCTGATAAGCGGTAAGAAGTGTCAGCTGACCTTCTTGCTTGCTATATAGAAGTGCCCGAAAGCCGTGTTACGCCTTACGCGAGAGACCGGGTTACTTTGCGGAGGAAATGGAGAAGTCTCGCTAGCGGTGTTGTTGTGCTTAGCGCGACTATCTAAGCTTGCAAGATGAGGGAGAAGTTCCATTTAGCGGTGTTTACGCTTTAGCGGCGGCCCGCATCTCGCTTGCAAGATGAAAGGAGAAGTCCGCTAAGCGGTGTTGCACTTAGCGGCAATCGTCTCGCTTGCAAGATGACAAGGAGAAGTCTCGCTAGCGGTATTTGCGATTAGCGAGGACTGTCTCGCCAGTAAGATGAAAGGGAGAAGTCCCGCTAGCGGTGTTGCGCTTAGCGGAGACTATCTCTTTTGCCGCCATTGGTATGCCTGCCTTTTGCCGGTTACCCGGATAGACGCTTTGTCCGGCGCCCGACACGCGTGGCTATCATGCATTGGGTTGGCGCAGGAGTGCATGTCGCCTTTAGCACGTCTCTTCCCATTAATGCGAGTAATTACCAATTTTGTAACCAAGACGACGCCTGGTTAATCCGGATAGTGAATGCATCGTGGAAGTGTGTGATGCTGTCATGTGATGTCATTTTTAGCGGGCAGTCTACCGTCCGATTGATGTTGACATAAAAGAGAGGGAACTTAGAGGCTTTTGACATTTTCTCGGTGACTTCAAAACCTAACCTCGCCGCCTTCAAGCTTTGTTTTCTGAGCTAAGAAGTACGTTATGCAAATCGAGTAGAAGAGTGTTACTGTTTGGCGAAGAGATTCGTCAGTGGCGATCTAAGCATCCCTAAACGCACGAGTTCCCATACTTGAGTTGGTAATCGAGCCGTGCTCGCATTTGATTGTTTCTTGTTTTACATTAGTTGATACTTTTGCTATTTGAAGTGATTGCTGCCATTCCAAGGTGTATGCGAGGGTCTAGAAAGGGTTTTGGGGATGGGTTTAGGTGTTTGTGGCAAAAGAGTTGTGGTTTATGGATTTGCTAGATGGTGAACTGGTTTTGCGTGTATATACATTGTGTTCTTGTTTTGGTATTTTCCGGGTTTTGTGGGTATGATTGTTCTTGGTGTTCTTGGCTAAGATTTGACATAAGGATAGTTTAGATCGCTTTGGAACTGACCGACTTGGGTTTTAGGGTGTTTCTGCAATGGCTAAGCGCCATAGAGATCTCGAAAGCAACAGGATTCCGGTGGACGTGTCGCTTTCGGCCGTTCCGATAGGGTTTTTATTGATTCGCTGCGCCCGCCTCGCTGCAGAAACCTCACTTTGCGGGGCAACCGCTAGATATCCAACCCTTATAAACCATACCATGGGAAGTAGTGATGGCTCGTGGCCGGGCGTCAAACGCCAATCGGTGAGAGGAAATCACTGCGCACTGAAAGCAACGTGAGGATAGGCTGGGTACCCGCGATGCTACGCGAAAGTGGTTCCGCTCATGGGGGTGACGTCGCCAAGAGGAGATAGAAGTTAAGCTTGGGTTCTTCGAGACGACACTCCAGCTGACGCGGGATGAGGGCCGATGCCTCCGCCCCGCCATCACAAAGATATGAAAAGGGTGTTCCGCCGCCTAGCGTGGTGAAGGCTGCGTCACCGGCGAAGAAAGTCAAGAAGGCGTCATTTCGCTTCGCTGGGTATGCCACTGCGTAAGCAGGCCGTGCTCCTCCAAGGTGTCACTTTTCCGCTCTGCCCAACCTTCAGATCCACCGCTATGCGAAGTTTGACCTCGCCGCAAATTTGCCCCGACATGTGTGAGGCCGCTGATGGTGCTTGAACTTCGCCTGTGCCGAAACATTGCATGCTGGATGTGAAGGCTCGACGGCGGTGAGGTGCTTCATTTTTACTGAGCTTGTGCGTAATGCGAAACGTGGTCAGAGGTTAAGCTTGAGCAAGTGAATCTAACCACCACCATCGGGGCCCAAGTTGATCGAGAACACGAAGGATTTTATGTTCCCCGGGCGACCTTCAGAAAGGCGACGGAGGGTCGGGAGTTCGACGGGGTGAACACACAAGCCACCAGTTTTAGGATTAAGTCTCGAAGTTCCAGCCTAATCGAGGTTGTCACTAGCCCCTGCTAGCCTTCCCATTGTGACTTCTTAGTTGCCTTCCTTTACTTCCTTTCTTTTATTTTTAATCGCTTCGCTTTTCTCATGGCGGGCTTGCGGTTTTACTTTGGACGCTGAGGAGCAAGGTCAGCGCGGCAAGGATCAAAGCGGTGCCGGGCGTAATCGCACTGCTTGATCTCCTGACATCTTGTGGCGGGAGCTGTTGGTACGGATCTGAAATTAACCCGTCTTCCCGTAAGTGTCTTCCGCCAGGTGTCCTGCGTCTCCACCACGTCCTTCGCTTAACTTGCTCGCTTTATTTGGTTAGATCTACGTTCCTTAATAAAAGCGAAGTCGTGAAGCATTCGACAAAGCGATGGATCGCGCCGAAAGCCGCAAAACTTCCCTTGAGGGTATGTACTCAAAGCGGGGCTCAATGCCAAGCAAACCGGCCGCCAACTCCTCGTGACGCCGGGCGCGTTGAGCGGTCGGAAATCGAGGTGGTGATGCCAATGCCGCGCATCATTTGCATCTTGGCGTCGCTAGTGGGCCCGGGCCGCGGCAGCGTAACTCGGCCTTCGCGGAAATGACGGTGAAATGATGCCGATGAAGATGATGAGGATGACAACGCCGAGACCGTCGGCCCGCCAACGAAGGAGCAAAGCGGGGCCTCGCAACTCGCGGATCGTAAGCCGCCACCGCAGGAGGTGGCGTCGGCGTCTGGATTCCTTTGCTACGCTATAGCCGAAGTTTTGACCGATCCAGGCGGGAGTTTCTCTTCCATCTCTGAGAGGCTTTGGTTGGCCTACGGATGGATGGGACCGTCCGCCTACTACCTGGCAGCTTGAGCGATGGTCGTTCAGCTCGGCCTTTGGCCATTTTTCTCATTGGGCTCCATGAGGCTGTTTACGCGGCATCGAAGTCGCCTTCTGCCGAGCGGCCAGATGAGGGATGAAATTGCAAATCTCGCAGGAGTTGGAGGAGGAGGTGTCGAAAAAGCCGGCGGACACCGAGCTTTGCCGCCAAGGCCGATCGCGGACTCGGGTAGATGTGCGGGGAAAGCCGACCGCCGCCATCGGCGAGGATGCGGAGCCCAAGCAAGAGGGTGGTGCAATTGGAGCCTGATATGGCCTGCTGGGTGCAGAGCGTGAATTCCAAGGCCCGACGCGTGTCGAGAATCTTCACGGAGGTTGCCGCTAAGACTACTGAGTCTGAAAGCTGGAGGGCGAGGTCGCCTGACTGGGAGCTGAAAGGACTCGTGCGATGCCAGCCGCCATCGAGGCCTGGCCAAGCAGCCTTCCAGAGTTTAAGCATACCTCGATGGAGGCGGCGAAGGCCGCAGTGGCCAACTTCGAGATGCTGATCCGTAAGGGTGTGATCAATCGGGACAAGGCTCCTCAACTCCGCCAGATAAGTCGAGCCAGCCTCCCATGCCGGCAGGGGGCACCGCCATCGCATCGAGGTGTACGCCTCGGTAGTGGCGAGTGGCCCCGGTGCAGCGGATGATTCCCGGACTCCTCTGCGCCTACCTAGTCCGAAGTGTCTCGTGCTGAAGTTCATGGCGGCCTACTTCTGCAGGCGGATGGCACCATGGTGACGCCGAGCCCAACCGCTCTTTGTTCTGGATCAGGGCGAGCACGGTTGTCGGTGAAAATGTTCACGCCTCTCCCAACAATCCCCTCAAGACCTGCCCAAGCTTTGTAGCTTTTTTGTTGTCACTGAGGCATTTCGCCATGTAGTTTTGATAATATTTTTAGTGGGAGTCCCACCCTAAATATATGAAGTATTGTTTTCTTGTTTGAAATTTTGTTAAGTGTGGATTATTCTTTGATAACATGATCATTTGTTTGAATGTTGACATACCGCTAGAGTTTTGACTTGTGCTTTTGTTAATCAATGAAACATTAAAGGAATTAAAATTGTTCCAAGTGCCTTACTGTAGCGGACGTTGTCCGTTAATACATTGTTGGCGCTAAGCCAATTAACTTGTGATATGGAGAACAATGGTTTGAATAATTCCTCATTTCGCTGATAGTACTGAGATCAACGTTTACAAAAGAGGGTTGTACGTTGGGTAGATTCCCTTAGCTAAATGTCGAACAAAAATTTAGCTAAGTCAAGATGCTCTTGGGTAGCGGCCCCGACTATTTGTAATAATACCGAGGTGTTTGGTATTCCAAGGGTGGAGTAATTGTAATGTCATCCTTGTCCATTAAGTAGAAGGTATCGAGTACGACGACTTCCACTATTTTAATGCAATGGTCCTTCCCAAGTGGGACGAAGTGCCGTTGGCGGTGGAATGACTTCCTTCATGACCCAGCCCCTAAGTTGGAGGTTAGGGCTTTTACTCTGGCGTTGTAGAAACGCGATACCCGCTGTTTGTTTTACAAGTTATGCAAATGGGCCTTAGCGCTTCTCCTCGAGGAGGTCCTTGTCGAGGTTGATGTATTACGCCGTTGGTCTCGGGCAAGAGCCCTCGACCTTAGCTGTAGGTTGGGTGACTGGATGGGCGTCAAGACGGCCTCAATTCCAAACATCATGCAAAGCGGTGTTACTCGGATTAGCGGATGTTGGGGTTGTCCTTATGGCCCGCGAGAACTTCCAGGAAGCTTCTCAGCCTACAAACCCTTGTCGCCGCCGAAGTTTCTTTTTAGCGACTTATTGATTATCTTATTTTCTTCTTCGACTTGGCCATTGGTTTGGGGATGAGCAGCGGATGCAAAGCTCATCTTGGTGCCTGTGCTAAGCGGTGAAAGATATGAGGCTCCTTGTTATTGAACCGTGTGTTTAGATTTATGCGTGATGATGGTATGGGGACGCCGTACTTGTGCAATAGATGTTTTTCCGGAGGAAGTGAGTTACCTTACGGTAGTTATTGCTGTCAGTTCCGCTTCTATCCATTTGTTGTTGTAGTCGATGGCAACAATGATGTATTTGAACTGACCCTAAGCGGTTGGGAACTTGCCAAGTAGGTCTAGGCCCCAAGTGGAGTGAATCCATGGGCTAATGATGATCGACAGGGTTCACGGGGCATGGGGGAGGTCAGCCGTATCGCTGTTGACATTTGTGGCAAGACTTGGAAACCTTCTGGCGCTGCCGCCAAGCGTGCAATGGCAGTAGCCCCGTCGCATTGTGTGATTGGTTAGAGACCGGGCGCCGAAAGTGGTTTCCACATTCCCGGTGTGTATCATTGCCGTAATCGACTTTTCCTCCTCCGGGTCGGGACGCAGGAGGTTGGGGTGGGTGAACTCCTTAGCGGTAGAGCTTGCCATTACGGATGTTATACGGGTTGCCCTCCGCTTAAGTTGCCTTGCTTCCGACCTTGCCGGTTGGCGTTGTTCCATTGGCGCTTGTATTTAATTATTTCATCCATCCAACAGGGTTCACCTCAATGTTGAAGATTTCCGCTAGGGTTTTGTGATGCTTGGCTTGTCAAGGCATTCCACCCTTTGTGTCCGCCCGGACTCGTGTGGTTGGCGGTTGCCAACCTTGCCGTGAGAGTCTACCTTGGGCGTTCTCTTTCTCTAGGGATCTGTATGATGATGGTGTGGAATTTGAATTTCCAGGAAGCGTCTTGGCGTATCCCAAGTATGCCGCTAATTGTTTATCCTTGGCACGGAAGGTGTGCGTTGACACGGTTGGCGACTAGCTTCTGAGTCATTGAATATGTTGACGCCTGCCTGACAGAGTCGATGGCGCAGGAGCAAGCATGCAATGAGCGCTTCATACTCCGCCATGTTATTTTAGAACATGAAATTGAATTTTAACGCATATTCCACGCTCACCCCCTGGTCCTGTCAAGATAACTCCGGTTCAGCAGGCCTTTAGCGCAGGCGCGGAGTCATGGATTGACATGGAGATTCCAACCAAGCCGCTTGGCTGGCCAGCTCCTCGGCCGGTTACCATTCTTGGTGTTGGCTTCTTTGCCACGAGGTTAGGTTCATTGTGACATTCAATGAGCTTCAGCTGATGAAGTCCGCCACCGCTTGGCCTTTCATAGCGGTTCTTGGCTTGTAGCAATGTCGAACTCGGCCGAGCTCGATGGCCCATTCTGTCAGAGCGCTGGAATGTTCGAGGTTCTCGCATTACTGCTTTTGTTTGTTAAGACATGGATTGTATGGGCTTGAAAGTATTGGCGAGACGTCTAGCGGCTGACGATTAGTACAAAGAGCAAGTTGCTCAGGGGGTATATCTTGTCTCCGCCCATTCATGCCTCTGCCAGTAGAATACTAGGAGTTCATCCGCCCTTTCTCGCCGCATACAATGGCGCAGCCTACTTGTTGATGGGGATACCGCTAAGTAGATGTAGAGTACCTTACCACATGCGGGGAATGGAGAAGTGGGACCGCCGCCAAGTACTCCTTCAAGCTGGAATGCCGCTCCACTGATGCAGGTTCCAGTCAATTACTTTCTTGTGGGTCCTCTTCTAACCTTGAAAAATGGGAGATATCCTGCCGGTGAGCACGGGAGATGAATCGAGAAAGGGCTGATTAGCTTGCCTGGAGGCTCACGAGCGTGTACTTTCCACACGAGAGACTTCATGTTAAGGATGGCTTACACTTTGTCGGGGTTAGCCTCTATGCCTCGCTTCATTTGTGATGTAACCCAAAAAATTTACTAGCGGTGAGGCCAAAGAAACATTTTTGGGTTGGCGCATAACCGATAGGCCAAATAAGGAGAATGGCGAATATGATTACGGAGGGTTTGCTAGCGTGTCCGGCTGGCCTTGTTGCTTCTTGACCAACATGTCGCCCACGTAGACCTCTATTATTTTTCCAAGGTGTTCTGAACATGGCGTTCATCAACCGTGGTATATTTGCCCCAGCCGCTTCTTAATCCAAAGGCATGACATTGTAGCTTGAGATAGGCCCTTGCCGGTTGTGAATGTAGTGCACTCCTAGTTGCCGGGTGTATCTTAATTTGATTATATCCCGAGAAGCGTCCATCATAATCGAAGCAACTCATGTCCCGCCATTGAGTCCACCAGTTTGGTCAATGCGAGTAGCGGAAACTATCCTTGGGGCATGCCTTGTTGAGACCCTTGGAAGTCTACACACATCCGCCACTTTTCCGCTATAGGTTTCTTAACCATGACCAAATTAGAAATCCACTGCGGATAATTGACTTGGAGGATGAACCCTCGATGCCACAGAGCTTGGCGACCTCTTCCCCTATTGCACAATATCTTTCTTCGTCGAATGCCGCCGCCTCACCTTTCTTGGGTAGAAAGATGAAGCTTGATGCTCAACTTCAGGCGTGATGATTTCGCAGGAGATGCCCTCGCATATCGGCCGGTGAGTATCCATGCAAAGACGGGCTAGCGAGTTATTCCAGCGAGAATTGAGTGAGTTTTGCCGCTAAAATCTTTGGGGCTACTGAAAGCGCGATGCGACCGGGGCCCGTCACTTTGGTGCTGCGTCGAGATGCTTTGATAACCCTCAAGAATGTTTCTAGGTTGATGTGTTCCTTTTTCACATATTTCTCCTCGCCGCCCCTAGGATTTTCAATTGCATCATCGGCCAACGCATACGGTTTCCCACCGCTAGGATCCTCATGGCTACGTGTTGGCCGTGCTACGCTTGTTGAATAACATTCTACGTGCAGTTGTTGACTTCCCTTCATGCGGCTTTATCCGCGTTGGGTGTAGGGAGCTTCATGAGAAGCGTGTATCCGGCTATGATGCATTTTAGCTTGTTGAAGGCGGCATTGCGACCAATGATGGCATTATGCTAATCGGCCGGCGTCGGACGCGATGAACTCTCAGTATGTATCTCCATCGTGCATGGGCTAAGCGCCAATGATTAGGTGCATGTAGTCATAACCTAGTGGTTGTGTGGCGCCACCGAGAAACTGAGCAAGGGCTTGTGATCCCGAGTAATTTCCTATTCCGCCGGAGCTAGTTGTAGCGACCATTGAAGATGACATTGGCCGATCCGGCTGTCGGGGACCCCTTCCCGCGGACCATTTGTCGAGGATGGCGCCGATCAAGAATGGATCGCCGTGGGGAGTGTGTACTTCGCGCTCTTCTTCCTCCTAGAAGGTGATGGGCTCCCACCCGCACTTTGGTAGTTTAGCTGATCTCTCATAGCGATATGTTGCAAATTTCTTTGGAGTGATTAGCGCGTGGATAGCGCTTTCTTTCCTTATGAGACATGTTGGTGATCGGAGCACCGCCGTAGATGGTGTTGATGTGGCGCATGGGCTCGATGTTGGCGACTCACAGGTGGCGGTTGGACGCGCATCTTGAACTATTCCAACTTACCATCCACGATACAAAGTCTCAATTACCGCTTTGAGAGCCGTTCGCGCTTATTGGTGTTGTGGCCATTTGTCTTCTTGGTATTTGCACCACTTGCCTGGTGTTTCTTGGTTTTCCCACCCTGGGTACTTTCTTGGGGTGGCGGTGGGATGCAGTCTTGGCATTGGTCGATCTCTCTTCATAATGCAGGCCGCGGAGGACTATAAACACTACTGAACGGCTGGGAGGACTCCGTCTGTTTGTTACGTTATCCCCGTGTTAATGTTTAAAGTTCAGCGGTAGCTAAAACTTTTCTTGACGCTGATCCTGGCGGGCGGATCGATACTTGTAATGTTATCGAGCTTCTTTTCTACCTGCCAAGTAAAATACAAAGGGCGTGCCGAGGGAGCGTTAGGCGGCTTCTCTTCTCCGGATCACCTAAGTTAGTCAATGTATTTATGTTGACAAAGTAGCGATGAGTAAGTAGTAAATGCGTAATTAATGAGGAGCAGAGGAGAGAACCTTTTTATAGGTGAAGAAGGAGCCATCTTCTTCTACATGTTTTCGATGTGGGATCGATGTGCTTTCCCAACTTATGGAGCTTCGTGTCTGGCTCTTGCTGCGACTTCGGCCGCACGGCCTGGTGATGCCGGGGGGATCTTGGCCCGGCTGCACAGGTCCTCGTGAGGTCACTCCTTTGGCGGGGAGTTGGTACATTGGCCAGGTAGCATGAGCATGGCTCATTATAGCTAATTATGCTTGCAAATGGCTATGTAAGTACACCGGGATGAGCCGCTGTTCCCTTGCGGGAAATGCTTTGGTCCTTTCTTGGCTTGCTCCTCGTAGTTGCCTTGTTGCCACTCTCTCTTCTTATCGGTTGGCGTGCTTGAGAGGTTTTGTTAGCACTCTCCGGGCTAGAGGAGGGTTTAGTGGACTTTTGCCGGGCGCGTTGGCGGTGGTGGTGAGGTTTCTCCATATGTGATGAACTCCTGCGCATGGATGATGACGGCCTAAGCTCATGGCGTGGTCATTTACGGCGTTTGGATGATTGTAATTTAGATGATAGAGAAATGGTCCCTTTAGGAGTCCTTGCTTAAAAGGCCGCCAGCTGCTATTGTTTTATCAAGATCGTGGCAGCGAGGCAGTTGCTGCTTTCGACGGTGACAAATGACTTCAATGTTTCCTCTGCATACCTGCTTGACGCTGAACAAGCCCGACTTGTGTTGTGATGTCCGCCGCCAACAGGATGAACCGTGATAGCAAAGCTTTTGATAGTGCGTGGAATGAGTCGATGGATCCCAGTGAGCACTCAAAGAACCATTCATTGCCTCACCATCTAACGTTTACGTTGAACAAGTGGCGGAGGGTGGCGCCATCAAATCTCTTGTTGTTAGTGACTTTTTGGAAGGTGTCCATATGGACGGCGAAGAAATTGATCATGCCTCCCGTATTGTGTCATCTTTAGGCGTCTTTGCATGTCTTTGGTGGATAGCTGCGGGATCTGGCGATGAATGGCCTAGCACGGGCCTTAAGAGCCGGATTTGGAATTGGCTGACATTTGGGGCGCTGCCTGCCTTAGATTAGCCTTTGTTCTAATTGCTTCATCCTTTCCGGGATTAGAGGCAGTTATGTCGCTTAAGTGGGCCCGCTTGGAGGTTCTCACTGCGCTACTGAGGAAAGGTGGATTACCTTCGGTTCTGGCCCCCGCCAGGATTAGTGTGTGGTACGTGACTCAGCCTCTTGTTCTATCATTAGTCGGTAGGGGAGGTGGACCCATTCCAAGTAGCTCACGATGGGTTCAGCGGTACCGTGCATCTGTATGATTGGTGTAGGTACCAATCTACGGCGTTAATTCCGCTACCGTACTCTCGTGATTGCTCGCCGTCTTTGGAGTTAGCGTTGCCTCCGGTGCCTCTTCTTGATTAATTCGAATCTTGACATCACCAGGCGTGGCCACTTGCTTTTGGGCCTCGGCCTTTTCCATGCGCTCCTTCTCACGCCCCCTCGCTTGCTCTTGTGGAGGTCCACTAATGCCAGCCATACATAGTGGCGAGGTCCTCGCTTGAGCGGGCGCATCGCCTGCCGGGCCTCCGCCGCAGTTTGAGTCGAGGGATCCGGGAGTATCTTGGGTTCCACGCTAGGGTTGACCGGAGTGTTGAATAATGAGCCGTTAACGCTACCCGCTGGGTTAAGGTTAGTCGCCAGGTTGGTGGGATAGGGGTTGGCGGATTAGTCCGCCTACTTCAAGATTTCCCCGCTTCACCGCTAGTCATGGTGATTGTTGTGGTGGGATGGCCTTTTGCTTGAGGGTTCCCACACAGACGGCGCCAATGTTAATGTCTAAGATTTCCGCGTATTTGAATCTCGTTAGCTGGTCGATTGGGCGGACCACTACTTGTGATATTCTAAGAGTTTCCGCTATTTAGTCAAGTAAAATACACAAGGCGTCGAGGAGGAGACCGCTGGGCCTCTTCTTCTTCTCCGGATGCCTAAGTTAGTCAATGTATTTATGTTGATAGAATAGCGGTAGGTAAGTAGTAACCGCGTCCTTAATAAGGAGAGAGGAGTGGACCTTTTATAGGTGGGGAAGAGACCGGGATCTCTTCCTTGTTTTTTCGGCGTGGGGATCGATATGGTTTTAGTCCCTGTGCTTACGATGCTTTAGCGAGGCGATCTTAGCGCCGCCGCGTCAGTGATCTGGGGTGAGCGGGGCTCAAGTGATAGCATGCTTAATCGTGTTTCCTGTGAGGGTCCCACCCAATCGGCTGGTTGTTGGTACCGCTGATGTAGGCATGAGCCGCGGCTCATTATAGCTAATTATGCTTGGCAAATGCTCATGTAAGTACGATTGTTTTGCACTATTTACGCAGCAATAAGTCCCTATAGTTGTTGTGTAGGGCTAGTCGGGCTATGTGTCCGTGTTTGCACTCAAAGTGTCTTGTCTGCACTAGGTAGGTGGCGCAGTTCCTTGCTTTCCGTCAAATGAGTCGCTACCGCCTAGTAGCAAGGTGAAGCTAAGTGTCATCGATTTATCCTCCAGCTGACAACATAGTAGGAAAAGCCGGGTTTATGGTAATTATGCTAGTTGGTGCTTGTTACAATACATGTCTTCTATAGAGGTTTATGATATTATTTCGGGAAATACTCTAGATGCTTATTGTTATTAGGGGTTTTAGGCTTAATGTCCCCCCTTGTATTCAACGGTTTCATTAATCAAGGCTTGAGAGGCAGCCTTTTTAGCCCTTTATTTAAAAAAAAAACCATTCTTAAAAATAAGAAAGCCCCTTGCTACCACTACCACAATAGTAATTAATGTTAAAAAGAAGAAAGAATTAAAAAAAAAAAATTAATGTTGCAACTATGTTTTGAATCTAAGACAATCTGTAGCAAATAAAAAGCCCCTTACTTTCACTACCACAATCATATTGGCAAGCTCTAAACTATTCATATGCTTATATAAGAGAGGTAAGGCTCTTTGGTCCTCAGAGTATATAAGAGGTCAGAGTTCGAGCCCCATCAAGGGTGGAATGGGGTGGGGTTTTAAAAAATATATATATATATATATATATATATATATATATATATATGCATGCTTATCCCATACGTAAATAAAAAAGTAAAAATATAAAAGGTCTTGGCCCAATGTCCAAATTATAGCACAAACACTCTCACTCACCTCACTAACATATTAAAGTTCCCACTCACTCTATTTAAAGCGCAAAAAGTCACTTGTAGGCTATAAAAATAAAATAATTACAAACTGCCACTAAGAGATCAAAACCCAATTCCGCGCTACGATTTTTCAATCGTTTCAAATTCACTCACCATCTCTCTTCAACTCTCTCTCTCTCTCCCCAAACCACGACTCATTTTAAACGCCCGGCGTTCAAATCCTCAAAAGCGGCTTCAGTTCAACGATTTTCCAACTTGGATTCATCAAAACAGTAAAATTTCAATCTCTCGATTTTATTTTGAGATTTTTGAAGTATTTTATAAAATTGATTATATATATTTGTGTTTTTACGGTTGTTATTAGCCTAAATTTGCTTTTATTGAGTTCGTTGATGGGAAATCTAGGGTTTGCATGTCTCAAATTCTGTGAAATCTTGTCTTTATATATATATATATATATATATATATATATATATATATCCTATCGAGGAGGCCGAGGCCTGCTCACGAAATTAAAGTCACGAGGTTGGAGTTTAGGGTCACTTTTCGGTCTCATATCCACATCTCAACCGTTCAGCTTTTAGGTACTAATGTATAGATCATCTCTGCAAAATTTCAGCCAAATTGATAGTCGTTAAGGCATTGATAAGCTGCCTTAAAGCTAGTCTAGATTCGGGTTGGACAGATTGAGTTAGTCCATTTGTTTTAAGGATGTACCTTAAAGACTATCAATTTGGCTGAAATTTTGCAGATGATCTACAAAAACCTAAAACTTGAAACGGTCGATATGATATGAGACCTGGCACCCTAAACCCAACCCTATCAACAGAGCTGCAGGCCTCGAGCCTACGATATAGATCTCCTATATATATATATATATATATATATATATATATATATATATATATATATATATAGTTTTGTGTTTATTGAGTAACAATAACTTGTGAATAAGTGAAAATTAATGAAAATGCTTTTCTTGGTTTTGAAAGTCTTAGGAGGAGGTTTATTGGGGGGCAATAAAAAGTTTATTTGGGGTAGTAATCTATGAAAATGAAATGTTCTTGATTTTGAAAGTCTTAGGAGGATTATTGGGGAGCAATAAAAGTTTAATTGGGGGTTAGTAATTCAATTATGAATAGCCAATAATGAATTTGCTTTTCTTTATCGCATGAGAATGGTGAGACCAAAGCACCTGAGGAAGAAGTTAAGAGCTCCAATCTAAGGAATCAAGGCAAGAGGCATCAAGTGAGCAGGACTTCAATCAAGGCAGTTCAAATTAATGAAACACTACAACAGAAGATACAAGAATAAGGCAGATGAAGAGCATATGGAATAGAAGAACATACAAGCAACAAGTGGAGAAACAGCAGAAGATGAAGAAAAGGAAGAAAGCGTAAGAAGAAGAATAAGAAGAAGAAGAAGACACAACAAAAAGTCAAGAGGAAAAAAGCAGAAGATGAAGATGAGGAAATCAACGAAAAAGAAAGAAGAAGAGAAGAAATGCCGAAACAAAAACAGCAAAAAGGGAAAAAAGAGGGAAGGAAGAAGAAGAAAGGAGAAAAAGAAGAAAAGAAAGCTGTGATAAACTTCAGCGGCAAAAGTTGCACCTTAATCTTTTGAAATCAAAATCTGTACCTATATATGAGAGAATATTATCATTGCACTATGGGAGGGTTGAAAGACAAGTCCCCTCAGCACTAATTAATAAAGCAAGAAATGAGGTTCCATTTATATGTTTCCGACTTCCTACTCGTCTCCAATTTATTTGTTTAAACAAGATCATTTAATGATTGATTTTCTATCAAATATAATCAGTGATGATCTCATTGTTAGCCAATAAGACCATAATTACATAGTTACATTTAACTTTTACCCTTACCTTTAGGTTGTCACGTGTATGCATGTGCTTCAACTTATCGACCGTGGTTAGATGATAGTGGCCTTGTAGTAATTCTCGCTACGATAGTTAGTTGATTGGGTTTACTATAAATACCTTGCCCTAATTACATTGTAATCAAGTCGGTTAATTGCTTCATATACATACAAAAGTTTCTACTTTTCTATCTCTTTTTCCCTCGGTTTCTCTCGGTTTCTTCAAGCTCGTTCTAGAGCTTTCATGGTATCCGAGCCTTGGCGATTACGCATCCAGTTTTTGGTCTCGATTGTTGGTTCTAGCTCACCATTTGGTTTGCGGTGGTCTTGGTTGCGTCGATTTAGTAGTTCTATTTCAAGCTAAGTTCTCTTCGATTCTTCAATTCCTGCGTTGGTTTTGTAGTTCTGCTAGTCTCTGTACTCATCGAAGCTTTGTCTTGCTTATTTCTTGATTTCTTCTTTGTGTGTGTGGTTCGATTTACGCTTCAAAACCCTAGATTTGTGCTTCGCTTTCTTGTTGGTTACGTGTTGTGATTCTTCCTCTACAACCCTAGATCTGTGCTCCTCTAGACTGCTCTTCACTCAAGCTTCACCCCTATGGTTACTTTCGGACTACCGTGCTTACTTGCTAAGTAATCTTTTGGATGAATCGAACTATCCTACTTGGTTATTCCGCTTTGAATCATTTTTGCGTGGTCAAAAATCTGTTTGGCTTTGTTGAAGGTACTACCCTTGTCCACCTTAATTTACCCTATCAGGAGGATGGCTCTAAGTCATTAATTGTGAATATGTGGTTTGGAAGACTTAGGATCGAGTATTGTGAATATACTTGGCCAAACCTTGAGCCTTGTGGCTATGTCATGTGTCGTGGGTAGTCGCTCCGCCTCAGGAAATGTGGTCTAATCTCAAGCTTAAGTTTGCTGCCCTAATAGACAAAATATCCTCCAACTTAAGTCCTAATCTTCGTGGTCTAAAGAAGGGGTCGATAGTGTTGAGACCTACTTGGACAAGATCAAAGCAACTCGGGATGCCTTGGAAAAGCTGTAGGTGTTTTCCTGGATGATGAGGACATTGTAGTCACTATGTTGAGGGGCTACCAGCTGAGGTTTGCTACTATCAAAATAGTTATTCGTGCTTTCGGTTTGTGAGTTGCTCTATGGGAGAATTGAAGACACTACTCAAGGATCTTTGAAATTGATATTGAGGCTGAAACTCAATCATTGCCACTTACGCCATGGTTGCTCAAAGCTCCACTCTCGCACCACCACCTACAACACCCATTTCCTCCCACTTCTTCTCGAGTTCCTCACCCTCTGTTCCTCCACGGTTTCGGCCTCTCTCTCGGCTCCCTCTAGTCTTGTCACACGGTTTCATCTCGGGCCACTTATGTTCCTATACACTGCAGTCCCTTATGGTTTCTCACCGCTTTCCTGCCTACTAGCCCTTTGATCCATCTTTTGGAGTAGCCGGTTTCTATCTTGGCGCAGGAGGGCCGGACCAATCTTTGGGAGAACCTTTGGCTTCAATGGTGGAAGAGGTGGTAGCATGAGTGTCTCTCACAATGAGTATAACACCGGTGGTTTTACTGACAATACTATGGCTTCCAAGTAATGCTCTTTCCTGTCAACTTTGTGGGACGGGTTGGTCATGGTGCATGAACATGCGGGACCTTAGCCAATATTCTAATCTTCAACAACTTAATCAAGGATCTCCCGCAAGTGTTACGGTGTTGAATGCCAATATTCCAAGAGGAAGAACCACACTAATCGCAGATCGGTGTTATCACATCATTGGTTTTCCCAATCAACAGCAACAACCTCCCTTCACCAATGCGCAATGTTTGCTTCCACATCTTCCCTCGTTTTGGCTTGCGTGATTCGGAGCTACTAATCATATGACTAGTGAAGTCCAGCTTTTGAACAATGTTGCTCCTTATTACGCCTCGAACCACGGTCCAAGTTGGTAATGGTAACCGGTTAAATATCACTCACATTGGCAATGCTATTCTTGGCCTCCTTAAACTTGACAATGTTTTATTGATTCCCTGAAGCTTGCTGCTCATCTCTTATCCATTTATCAATTGTGCAAAAGCGAATAATTGCTCTGGTTTGGTTTGATGAGTTCATGTGTATTATATAGGACAAGGTGTTTGGAAGAATTATGTACCAGGGACTGAGTAGACAAGGCTTAGGCCGTATCCCATTCCTTTTTTATTTGCCACTCAAGCTTGGATCTGCAACCTCTACTGGTTTGGTTAAGTTTGCTCCAAAATCAGCATTTGTTGGACAATATATCAAGAATAATCTTTTGGCATTAGAGGTTTGGGCATCCTTCTAATGAAGTAGTTAAAGCTATGCTAAATAAGTGTAATCTACCTGAGTGAGACTTTGGTTGAGCCTTCTGCTTGTGAAGCTTGCTTACTTGGAAAATTCCACAAGTTACCTTTTCCCACCTCTGTTACTAGGAGTGAAACACCTTTCTTCAGCCTTTGTCCATTCTGATGTTTGGGGCCAGCCCTCATTTTTCTATCGATGGATTCAAATATTTTGTAATTTTTCATTGATGATTGTACTTGATATACATGGATGTTTCCCATGAAAAATAAATATGAGGTTCTCTCATACTTCAAAACTCTATATGCTTTTATCAAAAATCAATTCTCTACCTCAATTAAGACTTTTGTGCAGTTGATGGGGGAGGGAGTATATTGGCAAGGACTTTCAGTCTTTCTTGACTACAAATGGCATTTGTCATCAAAAATCTTGTCCTTACACCCCAGAGCAGAATGGAACCCTCTGAACGAAAAGAATAGACACATCCGGGGAAACTGCCGCTACCTTGTTGCTGCAAAGTCAGCCCTCTCTTCCATCTTCCTTTTTGGTATCATGCTTGCATTCGCCACATACCTTATTAACGGGATGTCAACCTCAACCTTGCAAATGTGTTCACCGTTTGAAAAACTATATCATCAAGTTCCATCGGTTGAGATACTACGGGTTTTGGATGCTCTTGTTACCCTCTTATGACACCATATAGAACTGATAAACTCCAACCAAAGACTAGCAAGTGTGTTTTCATTGGCTTTCTTTGCTTAGGATATAAAGGGTATATCTGCTATAATCGAAGACAGGTAAATACATTGTATTAAAGGCACGTTTTCTTTGATGAATCAAGTTTTCCTTATTCCGCGATTGCAAGCCTCCTATGCTACAGTCCTGCTCCATTGGCACCTCAATCTTGTCTACATCATACTCAGTCCACACGCGGAATCTTCTTTCAACACACGTCCTACACACCACAACAACTACTACATCTTCTTCAAAAGGTCAGTCACATCTTGTCCCTAGTGATTCCTCCCTTCACACTAATATTGATCATTCCAATGTTCCTACCGCTACTACTATAGTTGATGCTACTCTCTCAGCACGAAAAATGCTGCATCTCGATTAAAGCTACTATTTCTAGTCCTACTATTGCTAGTCCATCGGGTAATGTATTTGATCCAACCTTGCATACACTCATTTGTTTTGATGAAACCAATGGCTCTGTCAATGTTAGCTCTCATTTGGTATTGGAATATACGTGGTTCTTGAATGTTCTCCACCAACTAGACACTCTAGTTAAGTCTCGAGAATGCAATATCCTTCATCCGGTTGAAGGTCTTGCTCATGTTCCATCCAATGATCACAGTATGCTTACTCGAGAAGAGCCAAAGCGATATCTTTAAGAAAAAGGCATTCTTGTCTGTTCACTCATCATCTTGTGATCCTGCTGCCATTGAGCCATATTCCTATAAAAGCGACTCTCAAAAATCCGGCATGGAAGTCACGCTATGCAAGAAGAGTATGATGCCTTGATCAATCAACGAACTTGGACACTTGTTCCACTTCCACCCGATAAAAACTTAGTTTCGTGTAAATGGATCGTTAAACTTAAGCGAAATGTAGATGGCTCTCGATGGCTCGGCATAAAGCTCGTTTGGTTGCGGGGATTTAGCCAAGAGTATGGCATCGACTATGATGAAACCTTTTCTCTGTTGTTTTGACATACAACTGTTAGGGCTTATTCTTGGGTTATCTGCTTTGTGTAATTTTGGAAACTTCACCAACTTGGCGTCAAAAATGCTTTTTGCATGGTCTTTTGAATGAGGAGGTATATATGGCTCAACCTGGCTGGCTTTGTTGATCCTACTTTCCCTACTCATGTCCGTAAGCTTCACAAATCTTTGTATGGACTTAAACAAGCCCGTGTGCTTGGAATGAAAGGTTTACCTTGCCTTTCTTCCTTCCCTTGGTTTTGTCCTTCTCATGCTTTGATCCTTCTCTCTCTTTATTCTAGTCTCGGGCTCCTCCAAAGCCTATTTGTTATTATATATGTCGATGATATCATTCTCACTTTGGAAATAAGTGAAGTCTTGATTTCTGACATTAAGACTGCTTCTACAACATGAGTTTAACATGAAAGATCTAGGTGATCTTCATTTCTTTCTTGGCTTGGAAATTCAATACTTGCCCTTTGGACTCTTCGTTTCTCAACATAAATATGCATATTCATAAAGGTTTGGTTTGGAGGATTGCCACTCTCATTTGACTCCTTGCTAATCGTGTACTAAGTTGTTCAAGGATCATGGCACTCCATTAACTTTATGTGACGTTGCTCTCTTTTTGTAGTCTTGTTGGTTGCCTTGATTATCTCACCTTCACGAGGTCGGACATAGCTTACAGCGTCAACTCGGTATGCCAATTTCTTCATTGCCCCCGATCTTCATCTTGCATTTGCTAAACATATTCTCAAATATGTGAAGGGTACTGCTGATTTTGGTATCACCTTGAGGAGGGTTCTAATGATTCTTACAGTCCTCCAATTTCTCTGCGGGCCTATTGTGATGCAGATTAGGCGAGAGGACCCAAACGACGGAAGTCTACTACAGGGATTCGTTATTACGCTTGTGACTCACTGTTTCTTGGGTGTAGCAAGAAGCAAGCGTATCTCTCTCGCTCTCTCTACCGAGGCGAATAATCGCCGAGAAGCATGGCGATACTACGTTACTGCGAGGTTACAATGGCTTAAGCATCTTCTTCTTACAGATTTGCATATTGATCTAGCCGTATTTGTTTCCTACCTTTACCTTTGTGATGACAACATTTCGGCCTTGACACTTGCTGCAAATCTGATTCATCACTCCAAACTCAAACATATTGAAGTCGGCGTTCACTTCACACGAGACAAAAGTGAAAGATGGCTCTATTCGACTCTGATTTGTCTCTACTTCTCGAGCAACTTGCTGATCTCTTTACCAAATGATTATGTTCTCCTCGGCATGTGTATCTACGGAATAATCTCATGTTGGGACCTCTTCGCTTCTCTCGGTTCACTCTCGCTCATCTCCAGTTCACTCCTCCTCTTCAATTCAACTTGTCCAGCTTGATGATGTGTCTCCCCATCAAGCTGAGGAGGGTGTTAGCCTATAAGACTATAATTACATAGTTACATTTAACTTTTACCCTTACCTTTAGGTTGTCACGGTGTATGCATGTGCTTACCTGCAGCTTATCACCGACGATTGGCTAGATGATAAAGTGGCCTTGTAGTAATTACATTTACGATAGTTAGTTGATTGGGTTTACTATAAATACCTTGCCCTAATTACATTGTAATCAAGTCGGTTAATTGCTTCATATACATACAAAAGTTAATTTCTACTTTTCAACTCGGTTTCTCTCAGTTTCTTCAAGCTCGTTCTAGAGCTTTCACTCAATATTGGGTAAATCGATGGCAAAATAATGTGATGCATATTGAAACTGCAGGCCAAATAAACTCTAAGATTAGCCCATAAAAGATTATTCGAGCTTAGACAGACACAATGAATGAGAGAGAGAGAGTGTGTGTGTGTGCCATCTCTCTCACTCCTCTAGCTACTCAATTCGAATCGATATTCTTATACTCACACATCATCAAAAAAAACCACCTTTTTAAAGCCATTTAGTGATTGATGCATGCCTGGCCCAATTCAAATCATCTTCATCATCTGTGAATCTGTGATAAATGCAACTATTCGTGCGCGTCTTCATCCAACACTCTCCTCCTACCACGTTATCACTATATCCGAAGTTGACATTCCCCTAAATTGTAAAAGGGGCATTTTCGTCCACAACAAAAATTCTAATGCATCATACACCAATTAATTCTATATTATTCAATCCCTCCTTAACCCACTTTCGGCCATGTTTGGTTTTATCTCTATAGTATCACAGATTCTTAGCACGCAAAGGGTCTCACATCAAGGGTAGTTTCGGGAATCAATCCATATATCTTGAGGAACATTCTGCTTTCTCTACTGGATTAAAGTATGCATAAAATATGTAAATGATCCCCAACTTCCCATTTGGGACTTGACTTAGCCTATATATACATGCTCATAACTCATCCAATTCCATAACCAAACCAGCTTCTACAACTACTAACTATTAAACCCACAACCTTCATTGCCTACATTTTCTCCACTTTCACCAATTTCCCTCACATTCTCACCTAATTTCTTGCCTTCCAATCCAAAACCCGAATTGCATCTTCATCACATTCCATCCTTATTAGCTAACCCTTGGCATTATTTCAAATTTTGGATACCTCTTAGTCGGATTAACTCCAAATGGACCGAGTAGCGAAATTGGCGTCACAGAAGGCTGTGGTGATCTTCAGCAAGAGCTCATGCTGCATGTCGCATGCAATCAAGAGACTATTCTATGAGCAAGGCGTAAGCCCTGCAATCTACGAGCTTGACGAGGAGTCGAGAGGGAAGGAGATGGAGTGGGCTCTGAGTGAGACTAGGGTGCCAACCGTCAGTTCCGGCGGTGTTCATTGGGGAAATTTGTGGGATCTGCCAACACAATCATGACCCTTCATCTTAATGGCTCCCTAAAGAAGTTGCTAAAAGATGCTGGAGCTCTATGGCTGTAGTCCGAATACCATGCATGGATGAGCAGCCCTAATAGTACTACTATATATGTCCTTAAAATAATATTTGAGGAATATTTGAGGTTTTAACTCTTTTGTATTTTTCCTTTTCTTCTTGCATCCAGCGGCTTATGATGTATACTAATTTCAACTGTGGTTATAATTAATTATATAAGTACATGGATCACTTTGAGTCTACAATATATCTTCACTTTTTGTTGAAGTACTGTGTACTATGTATTTAATATATATATCAAGACGAGTTGAGCATCTTTTGTGCTCTTGTTCAAAGTAATGCAACTATCTCATACTTTCTAGGGTTTCCAACATAAATAATTTTAGAACTAAAATTTATGTATCACATATATCAATTAAATTGCTCCTCTCTTATTTAGATTGGTCGGCTATACAAGTATTAATGGCAATTTGGCATTGCTCAAAACGATAATGTATGTCTTTTTGTATTTGATCATGAGACCTGGACATTTAAAAGTGAGATTAACTGAGATGTAAATGGATGGAAATATTCAAACATATACCATAAAAAGAACTATCATAAGTTCTGGAATATGTACTATAGTAAAAATTAATACAAACAACTTAAGACAGAAGCCAGAACAAAAATAGGTGAAACAAAAAAAGTGTAAACCTTGTCCTCCAGAGGCTAGGGTGAAAGTCGAAATAAAAGCAAAATCTACTAGCAAATAACATATTTATGAATATCGGTAGATTCTTAATTGTTTAGTAAAACAAATGTTAGTGGCATTTATAATGAGATTCTGAGGGTTTTAAATGTAAATGTGTCACCTACACTTTCAGATAAACCTCTGAAATTCTGCAGCAATATATTACGTTGTTTATATAGCAGGAATTTAATGTTCCATGCATTTCACAAAAATCTTGTCAATCAAAATGGATCATATTCTTATATCATGGCTATACTTATACATTGGATCGATCGATATGCATGATTTGGTAGCTAGCTACCTATATATATTCTTCTAATTAGTGTTGTTCCATCACACGCAATTAAATACCAATATATTTGACCTTTTCGATTTTTCTGGGTTTTCAACAAAAAAAACTTACTCCTGAGATCGAATCTCTATTCCCACTAAACATAATCTCATCATCATCATTTGGTGTTCTTATTACGGAGAATATACGAAGTTGTTCAAAATAATTATGAGATAACTATCATATCAATTTAGAAATGTAGGCTCATTCTCCCAAAAAATAAATTAGAAATGTATGCTCCATTACATTTACATACTCCGTACATTTCTGTCGTTTTGCTTGCATGGCTATTTTCACTAATTAGGGTTTAAAAGTTTGGACATTGAATCTATGAGAAGTTGTTACAATTAGCCATATAATTATTGGGACATGAGTTGCAGCAGAGAGAAAGGAGAGTTGCAGACGAGAGAAACGAAGAAGATCGAAGAAGAAGATGAAGAAGAGAAGCTGTTTAAATTTGCCATATAATTAATTATGGCGAAGAAAAAGTCATATAATTATGGCGGCCATGAGTTGCAAAGAGAGAGAAAAGAAGAAGAAGAAAGAGGAGGAAAGAGAAATAAAAAGTTAAGAGTCGTTGTAAATGAATGATTTGATGTGGGGTGAACGATTTTGTGTGGGCATGTCTATAATTATAGTATAGACTTGCCCACTAAAGATATGAGTGGATATGACTTGCAGCAAAATATAATTATAAAATAACTTTAACATATCAGTTCCAAGCGGTATTTTTTATTTTTAATATTAAAACCGAGTCGAACGGTTTAGGCTTGTTCATGCTCGAACTGAAAAGTTTTCTTTGATTAATTTGTTTAGAAAATCCGTAATAAATCCGGATCGAACGGAAGATTCTGATCAGTTTTTGGTTCTATGGTCTTTTTGCCCAGTCCTAGTTTAAACTCTTGATATTATAACCACGCTGCCTATAATAAAACCTCAGTTTTTATCTTTCTACCAAATTTGTACTACATATTTCTTATCGGCTAAAAGCTATAAGTCCTATAACTTCTACATCCCTTACTATTGCCCCTTACCGCCCTATGTGTTTTAACTTGAGATTCTAAATTTCAGAAGGAAAAGAAACGCTAGCAAAAAGAAAATGATACTCATTCATCTTTATTACATATGTGGCACTTAATAATTTGTATTCTTCCATTTCCAAAAGTTAGATAGGCAAATATATTCACCTTGTCTATCTATTGTGTGTTGGAATTGATTCCACGTTATCTTATACCTAATATGGAAAAAGGCTAGTTCAATATTGCCAAGCACAAAACTAAAAGCAACAAAGAATGAACATGGCGCATTAATAATTTCTCTTCATGTCTCTGCAAATTGGGTGGATTTTCTCAATTGAAAGATTTCTTACGTATAAAGCTTAGAGCATCGAATGATAATAAGAAATATACATATGGAAATTAAGGGGCTGGAGTGGGTATTTGATGAATGCTATGCTATTGAAACACTCAAAAGTGACAACTTTGCATGCACCTTGTTGGTGCGATTTAAATCAGCGAGTCAACGGAAGTTCGTTGAAATCCAAGTGTAAAGTAGTGGGGTTGCTTTCTTGAAGTGGGCCTATCTCTTCCCTTCGATTAGTTTGATTATATGTGTGGCCTTGGTCGCCCACCTCTTTGTGGTGAAGGTATGAATTCGGTGGTCTTGTGCACAGTCTTGGGCTTCCAAGCTCCCAGTGTTGGGTGAAAGTGATAGCCTCGTGGCTTCCTCCACGATGTTGGCCTTCCAAAGCTCCTTTTGGGTGAAACTGATAGGCTCGTCACCGGACTTCCTTCACGATGTTGGGCTTCAAGCTCCTTTCATGGGTGAAAGCCAGTAGCCCTCCGCGTCGGGCTTCCTCTTCACGATCTTTGGGCCTCCAAGCTCATTGTTGGGTGAAACTCGATAGTCTCGTCTAGGACTTCCCTTCACTGATCTTTGGGCCTCCAAGCTCCTTGTTGGGTGGCCCGATAGTCTCGTCTAGGACTTCCTTCACGACGATCTTTGGGCCTCCAAGCTCCTTGTTGGGTGGGTGAAAGCATAGTCTCGTCTCGGACTTCCTTCACGATCTTTGGGCCTCCAAGCTCCTTTGTTGCACTACTAGAAATCTGTTCATTTACACCACATCATTTAAATCGGTCATACTTGCCCACCGATGTAAAAAGGAAATCTAACATCGTTTTACAAAAATACCGATTTAAATGTATGTCATTAACATCAGTTCTTAAAATGACCCGGTGTTAAAAATTTAGTTCGAAAATTTGAGGGAACCTATTTTTGCAAAAGCGCTAAGTGTTTTAATGAATTCAAAAGTAGCGGGGACGAAAACTTAAAATTTTCACACTTAGAAAAAAGAAGCACCCGGCCGACCCCAAAACCAAAACACAAACCCTAAGGCGGCCATACTCGAGGCTCCTCCCCAAAACTTCGACTCTGAATTAACCTCCATTACGGACCCATGCTTGAGAGCTCCTCCCAAAACTTCGGCTTCGGTCGAATCTTCAGCGGCCATTATTACCCTCGTCGATGCGCCTCCTTCATCTAGTCGCTTCATCTTACGCGGCGCCTCCCACTACTCACGGCGGCGTCATTTGCTGCGCCTTCACAACTGCCGGCTGCTGCCACTCCCCTGCCAAACCAAGAATGTCGGCGCCGACCAAGAGCGCCTCCCTCACCACGCTCAAGCTCATCACGCAACCTTCGGCGGCGTTATCCTAATTAACTCTACTGCTCCAGCCCAGCGTTATCCTAATTACCTCTACGCTCCGCCCTCTTTGCGTCTTTTCGGTTCTTTGAGCCCATAACTCCATCTCGATCGATACCCTACGATGATTACTCGGATCTCCTCCTCGTCTCCTCTTTCCATCACCTCCTTCCAGGCTATTTTTCCTCTCTAGATCTACCAAATTCAGCAGAATACAATGTTAGGAATTGGATCTAATTGAGTGGAACCCCAATTTGGTCTAACCCCACCTCCACACTTTGTTCTTTGTTTTACGGGTTTGCGGTCGGGTTCTTCCTGCTCTCTCTCCGTCTCTTTTTGATTTTTATTTCTTTTTTTAGAGTCTCGAAAAGGTTTTCCAAAAGTTACAATCTTTTCTTTTCTTGTGTTTCAAAGCATACGCTTTGAGAGAGAGAAAGAGAATCAAAAGAGCCAATCAATTCATAGGAGTAAACCCAAGGAAGTCGATTCTCAGCGTCGCGGAGTAGATAAAAGAAAATCGCATCGATTTACAGGTTTCTCTACGTAAAAAGTATATACTCGAATTTGTTGCATTTCATGCTTTAATGGTTTTGTTTTGGATAGTAATTGGGGATTAAGGTTTGAATCGTAAAATTGATCGGAAAATAAACAATGTTGCATTAGATTCGATGGTGTTTGTATGCAATTAACTCGGAAAGAATTAGTGTTTTAGTCATTTGAGTAGTTCTCATGTTTGAGTATGCTTACTTCATGGAATGTCCTTTTTCTTGCATGATTTGGTTACCTAAAATATGTATTATAGCTTGTTCAGGGGTGGTTCTAGCAATGATCGAAGCAAAAAGCTTTTAATCGTGAGAAGCGATTATCTCGGTTGTATTTTACGGGTCTCCACATGGTGTACCTCCAAAGCAAACCATCAAGGTTGTTGTTGCGAGTGTTACGTGAGATACGTGTTGAAGCTGTTGATCTCATTTGCCGCGAAGCGATTGAGCTCAAGGTATGTGTGTAGTTGTTCTTCCGACTTTTCTTGCTTTAAGACATTTTTCTTCAGCTTTTACAATTTGACTTGACCCTTGTTTTAGTCCATTTTAGGAAGGAAGTATGGGCTACATTTCCAAAGGCGGGGAGGAAGCAATGCGGTTTACTTAAGCGGCGCGAGAATATTCACGTTTTTTAGTTATCAAGATCACTTTAGTGGACAAAGAAGGTTCCTTGTTTCAAGTTATGATGAGTTTTGGAGAAGGTTTGCCCTTTCTATGTGTTCTTCTACAAATATATGTGTACTTTATCGTTATCACGAGGTATTCTCTTCTTGATGTATTTGTATGCTGCTTTGTCTTTAATTTCAGGTACAAAATTATGGAGTCCAAGTTTTAGTCACCATTACGAAGTCATTCCGTAGGGAGGTGACAATTTTTCTTTCTTTTCATTAATAAAAGAAAGTGTAGCCAGTACTACATAGTCATCAACATTAGATGCTTTTTAGGGGTACATGGTTCCTAAAATTTTTGTATGCATTGTTATGTCGGGGTTTACCATGCCACCTTTATTTTGACACAGAGTTCAATAAGAAAGACAATGGAAAGCGAAATGGAGATAGAAATGGTTGATCTTTTTAATATCAGTTGTTTTTGAAGCCTTGCTTGAAAAGTATTCTATTCAGGGGAACATGGAATGGATATTGGAACTTGATTCCTCTCTTGAAGGTCTGATGCATGACTATTGCTTGGCTGGATATTAGTGAAATCTTATAAAACAAATACTATAATTAGGCGTTATTAGGCGTTTGTTTTCCATGTTACAACATAAGCGTATGTTATATATTGCAATTAGGTTCATTATTTGCTTGGTTTTTGAAACTTCGTTGTTGTATTTGTGCCCACATTACGCAGCAAAAGTTCTCTAAATCATTTAATTATTAAGCATTCGTAGAAGACTGCTTTTAAGGACAGCTCACATGTAGGTGCATTTGTCACCGAGGTATGTGTTGATGAAGATGACCAAAATTTTGTGCCACTTCTCTTCATTAATGGAAATTAATTGAGTCTGTAATTTATCATTATATTATGATCATTAATTCTCATTCTTTTCCTTTTTTTAATTTATATTTGCCAAGTAAAAATATACTTGAGAGATTATAAGCAAGAAGCAAATTCTACATTGCATATAGCCTCCTTTTCTAGTGATGAGCAGATAGCTACTTCATTTACTATGGTTCTTTCATTTTACTTTTCCCTATAGAAATACCAACTCTTGTCACTATATGATGACATATTATCGAGATATGCTCACGGATATCAAAATTTTGGCAAAGAGAGGGATGGAAGATTTGAGAATTTGTTTTATTAGAAAAGATTCAAGCTCTGCTTGAACTTTAGTCACCTATTTGTGACACCTGCCTTGTGTATACGAGGAATCGTTGTTTTAGTTTTGGCTCTATCATAAAAGGCAGGGAAGAATTGATTAGCTTCTACCTCTTGGAAACTTCAAAGCTAAGGACATGATGATGGTATGCTACCCACCTCTTCTAAATGGTATCGACACACGGCCTTTTCTTTACCAATGTTTTTGATATCTAGTAGCTTCTTTAACTATGATATATCTTATGATCAAAGTTATAGTTTTTCCAATTGATCACGAAGAGGAGATGTTCATGGCGTCTTTGATCACGCAATTTGGAAGTTGATTGTGAGAAGCTTCTAGTCTGGAAATTTGATCTTGATTGTATAAAGACCCTGCATTTTGATACAGAGGTATATTAGAGTTAGGACGTTTACTTTTTAGTTTGATTACATGCCAAACTTCTCGAGTCTTGACATTTAGTTTGAGGACAATCTATAGTATTTTTATACTTCTTTTTAAGTCGCAGAATATATCGTATTGACTAGATAAATTCTTTCTTATGCAGGTCAACCCCTAGTTTTGGAAAAATCTTCTGATTTGGCCCCAAGAATTTTACATTGAATGGATTTGCACCGGTGATGCTTGACAACATACTTCACAGGGGAAATCTCCATTTCCAGCTTTGGATGCATTTGTAGAATCTGTTGCGACCATTGGAAATGTCTCGAGGTGCTAACTTGTAGCACTGCTTTAGAAATATTTGTTCTTCTTACTGTCAAATATATAACTTGCTGCAATTCTAGGTAAAATTCGCAGCTGGTATTGGTTCTCGAGTTTGGACTCAACCATGGCTGACATGTCAAGAAAGCAGGAATCTTTGTGGCGAATTGGCGGTGACACAAAAGCAATCATGGTAAAGCCTATACATTGTATCTTATGCAATCATGATAAATTCTTTCAAGAAAGCAGATACTATAGCATGCATATTCTAGTAAATGAACAGAATTCTAGTAGTGATATTAGCTTGTTTACCCAATCAACGTACTTGGCTTATGTGTTTGTTTATATATTACTGAGTGGGCGGTAAAGACAGCGGAAGTCATATAGCCAAAATCAAATTGACGAGGTGCGCATTGAGTGGCTGATTATATACAGAGTTTGATGTAGGACTGTGACTGCCAAGATGTTTTTTGAGTAAGGCTAGCTAGTTTTGGCTTTTGAAGCAAAGCTTGGTGTGGAACTTTTGTACATTGTTGCTCATATTTTTCCAAGCTTTGTTTTGTAAGTTTAGGGGTTTATTTTGGCCCATTATGTTGAATCATGAATTTGGAAAGAACATTAATGGAAAGCCCCTAATTTTGGATGATGAGAAATGCAATTTTTTTCCCAAAGAATAGCTAAATGCAAACTTTTCATCATCATATGCTTGTCAAAATGAAGTGAAGTGTATTAAAGCATAATAAAACAGTAATGCCAAAGGAAAAGCGAAGTACATGTTGAGAGATTAGAAATCAGTATCAAAAATGAAATCGATGTCCTATGATTATCAATATATCGAATTGTAACTCAAAATCGATGTAATCAAAACTCTTGCACATCGCGATTTCCTAATCACCAAACCGTAATCTTCAATGAACTAACACATCAGTTTGAATAAACTTAGTCGGCGTACATAATACCGTTGAACATCGGTTTTACTTAATTGAAAGCGATGTTCAGTCTCAAAACAAACATCATTTAAATAAAAACACGATGTAGAATAAAGAATCTGAGACATGGATTCCTAGGAAAATAATGTAGCAACCTACATGTAAAATGGCCACTGAACAAACAATACTCATGGGAACTGATGTCTACAAGTGTATTGGACATCGCCATACGGAATAGAAATGCGATGCAAATGTTCAAGTAGGTATTGTTCGACATATACTTTTTAAAGCATAAAATCTGAAAATATGAAGAATTAGACATACCTAACATACAAAAATATGATGATTATAGCTTGATTATACATCGATTTGTTTTTAGAATGCGATGTTGGTTATTGTCTGGGACATCCGGTTGAAAGCAGCTTATCTGATGTCTATACTTTTCTCTACACCCACTAAGACATCGCCGATTGAAAATTAGTTTAACATCGGGTCCAGAACCGATGTCTATGAACAAAATTCTAGTAGTGTTGGGTGGCGGAAATAGTCTCATCTAGGACTTCCTTCACCTGATGTTGGGCCTCCAAGCTCCTTGTTAGGTGGAAACCGATAGTCTCGTCTCGGACTTCATTCACCTAATGCTTTGGGCCTCCAAGCTCCTTGTTGGGTGAAACTGATAGTCTCGTCTCGGGACTTCCTTCACCTGATCTTTGGGCCTCCAAGCTCCTTGTTGGGTGGCCCTGATAGTCTCGTCTCCCTGACTTCCTTCACCTGATGTGTTGGGCTTCCAAGCTTCTTTCTTGGGTGGCCGATTGGCTTGCCTCGGGCTTCCTTCACGATGTTGGGCTTCCGGCTCCTCGAGGTTGGCGGGGCTCTATGGAAAGGACTTTTTTGGCATAGCTTTGGGAGAGAAGAGAGTTCAAGTCCTCTCCTCGGCCTTGTGAAGCTGGGTATTTATAGGAGAAGAGAGTTGGCGTGGAAAGGGAAAGGCATGGCTCAATCCCATAAAATGGGGTGTCGGCCCCCACTCTCTGCCTAATGACACTCCGGGGATGGGCCGGTGCGAGTTGGTACGTGGCCCAGTGTCACCCACGATGTGGTGCAGTTTGGTTAAGATGGAAAGGACAAAGTATGGGTTCTTCCCTAAAATGGAGTGTCGACCCATACCTTACGCTGGCGACACTCCAAGGGATGGCTTTGGCAGTTGGTGGCAGGTGTCACCACCATGTGGTCCGATATGGTTGGTGAAGGGTGAGGAGACGGGTGTCGCCCTATCAAGCTTCCCTTTCACTGGAATTACTCTTAGGCCATGCCTTATGTGAGGAACTTGACACGCGTGGCATGGTTGGTGAGATTTTGCTTTGATTGGTGCTCCATGTCTCTTCATGACGCATTACATGTCGCGTGAGCTTTGGAGGTGAGGCTTTAGCCTTGGGCTTCGTGGTCATGATCCTTAGAGGTCGCAGGCTTCTAAGCTTGGGGGTGAACTCTTGGTCTTGGGGGTTGAGACTCTTGGTTTCCTTTGGGTGTGCTATTCTAGTAGTGAGGTCGTGATATGCTTTGCCTTGCCATCCAAGATGGTGAGTCAATCACATTGTGACCGTCCAAGACTTAAGAGGTGGAGATCAAGGTTGAAGACTTGGAGTACCAAAAGTGAGGCATCTCACTAGTCATGATTATTTCCATCTTAGGGGTTATCTTTTCTTTCTTGATAGAAAGGTTTAGAGGTCGTTGAAGGTCGAGGAGTCCTCGTGGACTCTTTGACATTTCAAGCAGCGTACTCACGATGGAATGGGTTGAAAAGTCAAAAATATTTGTCGAACCAAATTATGACATCAACACACCTTGCATCTAATTAAGGTATTTGGGCTTTTAATAAATTTATAAAAGTTGGGATCATACTTCAACAAATCCATGGCATAGACTAATATAGGTCTATGATCTTAATTACTCCTAAAGATGAGCCCACACTTTATCAAATTCCTTAAACTCCAGAAGATCATCAACCATCCTAGCTCACTAGACTTCCTTGATAATTTTCCCTTCAGTACCAAACAGATTCGGATTCTCTGCTGATTATTTTGGTGTCGATCAGGTGCTTATATATAGAAATGTGTACGTTTCTTGGGTTTTATTCAATTCTTGAAAGCTAGCTTTTCTAGGTTTTCAACCATCTGGATCGTATAAATTATAATTCACAGATGAAATAGAGATTTATGCAAGGAACCCTGGAATACAAATTTTCGGTTTCTGTAACTCATATTTATAGAGTATGAAGTTGATCGATGCGATGCTTGTGAAAGCGATAAAGGAAGCAAAAGCCAAAAATAAATTAGAGCCGATCTATGGTCATCGTGGTCGTCCTTTTTGAGAAGGTGGCGATGTATGTCCATCCATAGCATAGCTACTGCTAAGCAATGTGCTAGCTCGATATCCCAATCTCCTGTAGTCTTCAAACTAATGTTAATCATTCGCTTATTCCCAGCTACTTATAACTTGTTGCCCTTAACTTTTGGATACCTGGAGTCTCTCTTCTATAGTGCTTGAAACGAAGCTAAATGTAGTAATCCATAGTTTGCTTGCTGAGGAAGAAATTTTGTGTTAGATGCGCACCTTATTTAGGATTTGAAGGTGCATGTTACTTCAACAGGTTACTTAATTAGGCTTAATATTTAGCCTATAGTAAGTTCTATGTTTTTTTTTTCCGCTGCATTGGGGGATCAAATGAAATTGCTTGGATTCTCGGTAAAGTATATGATCTTGATGTACCCGGCCGGTTGATCTATGAATGAAATTGTTTGGGCTATTAAAGTTGAAATCATCTAAACACTCAAAAGCGTCCCTCGAGGAAATACTATTGTTGGACATAAGCATAAAATCAATGTAACACAATGAAAGAAATGTCAAGTAACTATTGATATATACCTTGATATGATACGGCGGCTCGCAAGGTTGTTGATTTCTAAACCACACACACTCTCGACTAAAAGTCACTTGATTGTAATAATGAAATTATGAAACATACGTATGTACACACTCCACAAAGCAATTAATAAAAAGTATATACGTTAGGTGTATATATATATTGTTTCCAGTCATTAGTGGCCTGGGTTGCTTCATCAATACTTCAAGTCTTCCCCATAGCTTTTATCAGCAGAAAAAGCTACCCAGCATGCAAGCATATCAGTAAGGAAAAATTTGACCAGGAATAAACTAATCTTACTTTTTGTTTTGAAGACCTGAAATCCAATGTTTTTGAAGAACTTGAAGAGGTCGATATATATTTATCATGAAGAAAGCAAAAGATGATGATTCAAGGGGCTGGGCCGGCCATTCAATATTCTAATTAAGACAGAAACTCCAGACTTGGAATATTTTGAATGTTTCACAACTCTATATCAGTTAATCCCTGGATCCATCGATCGATCAATTAAACTGCTTAATGACATGGCAGCTTAGCTATGCAGCCAATATTTCTCCATGAAAACATTTTGCGATAACTAATAATATACAAGATTCCCAACCTGTACGTCTTAGCCTTAGGCTAACAAAATTAGGAGCATGATGCCTTCAAAAAGCTAATTATTGGCCTACATTTTGTATATAACTAGAAACATATATGGCTGATTGGCTGCAATGGTAGCTTATAATTTTAATTTGGGTCCTTGACCCAATACACACAATCAGGCTAAAAGCTTTCCTACTTACACCACCAAGAGTTTTTCATTCCTAACTACCCAATTCAAGTGTTAAATGACAGTTTTACCCTCAACCAAATTAGTAAACTACAATCTCCCTCTCATTCCTCACGATCACGAAACTCTCTCTCTCTCTCTCTCTCTCTCTCTCATCCCTCACATCCCTCTCACCAAATTACTATAAATTTCGACTCAGGCGATGATGACTACCTCCGCTCTGAGCATGACTCCGTGTTAGTAGTAGACAACTTGTTGGCTACTTTCGACCCGGTGATGAGGCTCCCATCTCCGTGAGGCCGATCTTAGATTCACGGATCGGGGCGATCCCCGGTCTGCCAGCCTCCCTCACGAGATCTTTGCCGGAGGAGGTACGGCTTTGGATTCAGCTTAGTTTTGTAATTGAATGATTAATTTGTAGAGTAATATCTTGAATTTGGATTTTTGTGCAATTCAGTTGAATATATTGGCTTTTGAATGGTTTGATCTGTTCTTTTTGATCTATTACTGTTCTTTTTGTAGGAGCTCAATCGAGTTGGCGTGAGAGAGAAAAAGGAAAAGAGCCAAGATTAACTAGCGGCGGCCGTCACGTTAAGCGCTGAGGTTAGCGTGATTTAGAAGTTTATGCTCCTCTTTGTCTCCTTGCCAAAGCCGCCAAGGCCAAGAAGGCTGCGAGGAGTCGAGAAAGTTTCCAAAATGTTGAAGAAAGTGTGGGCCACTATCCCAAAATAGGTCCAGCTTTGGAGAGTTGTGGTTTTATAAGCTTTGTTCGTTGGTTTTATAATCTTAATATGTAGTTTTATTGGAAAATGGGGACAGAAGGCCGGAAAAAGAAAAGAAGAAAAGAAAGAAAAAGAAAAAATTATATTGGGGGTAATATACGTTTTGAATTTATGTATTTTTGCTCTTTTTTTTCTCTCTAATCAAAGTTTTATTTATCTAATTTTAAGAAGATTAGTTCCCATTTAGGTAATTGAAGCGTCTAGTACTTGCCCAATAGAGGCCAATAGATGTCTATTGGGAGGCGTAGACCTCTATTGCCCTTTATTGGGGCAATACCGTCTATTGAGGGCAATAAACCTTTCCGGTGAGATTTTGAGAAAAATCCGATTGGTGTGGCGGTGACCAGACTCGTGAGAGTCCCCTATGGTTTCTCTCTCTTCCATTCTCTCTCTCTCTCTCTAAAATAACAAAGGTGAGGTAAAATGGTATTAAAAAAATAAAAACAAAAAAAGGATTAAATACTTGTTACTCCTCAAACTTTTGCACGAAAAGCAGTTTAGTCCCTACCTTCTAAATTAAAAATTTGGATAGTCCTTATTCTCTCTAATTCTCACACAACAGGTCCAAAACAGGCCTAAAATGACTATTATACCCTCACTTCATCTTTTTTTCAATTTTTTCTCTCTTTTTATTTATTTATTTTATTTTTCTACTTCTCTCTCTCAGCTCTTTCTCTCTATCCTCCTAAAAGCAGAAACCCCTAAAACTCTGCCCCCCTCCCCAAAATATCCGATGCGTCCACATGCGTCCAATTCTACTACCTACAAAGCCCCTCCCACGAGCTTGAAGGAATTCCGAGCTTTTTCACGGCTAGTTTTTCACCACGCTTCGAGGCGACCTCCCCACACTGAAGGCCGTCGTAGGCCAAATCAAATCGAGGAGGCAGGCGTGCGCCCGGCGTCTTGGCGAGGTCTCTGACAGTCGTTGAAGTTGGGCGACGAGCTCCGCGACACTGGGCGCCATGAAGCAGCCGAGTTGACTGCAGTCGAAGCGACATCGAGGACTTGAGCACGCGTGGCGGATGGAGCTTGCGGCCAGTTGAGAGACGATCCAAGGAGAGATTGAGAGGGCTCACTCCAAGCTTGAGTCTAAGCAAATCGAAGCCATTAGGAGCGAGAATTGAGACTTTGAAGCTGGAGATTGAGAAAGGAATAAAATTGAGACTCGATTGGGGTTTAGTTTGAGGAGGGCGGGGTTTTGTTTCTCTCACTTCTCTGGATTTGGATTGTGGGAGCGGCGGAGATCTTCTCCATGGTGCTTCCCTAATTCTTCTTCTTACGCTTTCTTTTTGCTTTGGTGATGCGTTGGTGGTTGTTGGTGCTCCTTTCAAATCCGTTGAGGATCTTCTAGGCGGCGGGATCAGGAGTTAGGTCGAGATGTCGGGTTTGGGGCGACAATTTGCCTGAATCGCGATGGATTTCTCTTTTGTGGACATGGTGGTTTCCTTCGCGCCACAGTTCGGGTAGTTGATGTTATGCAGGCGATGGGGTCGAAGGATGGCGTCTGGCTGGGCGACATCGTTAAACTTTGGAGGCTGGGGTCGAATGGAGATGGCCAGGTGGAGTGGGGTCGAACTTACGGTGTTTTGACGGTGGCTGGCGAGGTTTTGTGGAGGTGACCCGTGACCCGCAGTGGCAAAAGCGGAACTTGAAAAATTTGGATCGGGCTCAATGGAGCCAACCAGAGTCCCAAAAACTCTTCTCCTCCCCAAAAAAAAAAAAAAAAGAAAAATTGAAAAAAAAAAAAGATGAAGTGAGGGTATAATAGTCATTTTAGGGCCTGTTTTGGACCTGTTGTGTGAGAATTAGAGAGAATAAGGACTATCGGTTAATTTAGAAGGCGAGGACTAAACTGCTTTTCAGGTAAAAGTTTGAGGAGTAACAAGTATTTAATCCAAAAAATCTTAATGGGGTATTAGGAAGACCTCCTTAGAGTGTTTTGGGTAAGAGGGAATTAAAAACTTAATGGGGTAAGTGAGAAAAAATATCTAGAAATTGGGTAAATGAACAAAACCCTTAAAACATCTTGAGTACAAAATCCATACAACATCAAAATGTGTACATTTTTCTTTCTTAGTTTGACTAGATGACAAATTGAAAACACAACATATTAAAAAGTATGTACTATTATATGTATACATGGATAAACTCCACAAAAGGTAAAAATTAAGATGTATGTTATTTCAGTCATTGGTGGCTCTTGGCTTTTGCTTCATCAATACTTCAACAAAGCTTTATCAGCAGACAAAGCTGTGAGGCATGCATTTTTGAGAGAGCAAATTTGATCAGACAAATTCAATGCATACTCATGAAATTGAAAAAGATTGATACAAGCGAGAAAGCAAAAGATTTTTCAAATTATTTAAGTAATTATAAAAGACATAAATTTCTATCTTGGGATGGTTCAAAATCTTTAAACAACTCATAGAAAAGATTAAAGTCATTCACCCAGCTGTCAATAACACATATAATCATGGATTAAAGTTAAACCTACCACCTAGCAATAACATGTATGCATGGTAGCTTAATTATGCAGCTAAAATTTCTCTTTGCAAACATTGGTCACATACTAATATAGAAGATTCCTAACCTAATTTCGTCACTTAGTATAGATTTCTTTTTATAAAATTAGATATAAACTAAAAAATATAAGGGAAAATGATCATTTACTCAAATTTGGGGTTAATTAATCCCACTTACCCAAATACTCTAAGAGATTGAGTACTTAAACAACAAGTTACAATTTTTGCCCTAATATCTAATTACGCTTTTTTTACTGTTTTTTGTTTATTTTTTAGACAATTTTGCTTTTGCCCTCTCTCTGTCACTTAGAGAGAGAATCCGGCAAATCGGACTTCGATCAGCGAGATCTCAGTCACCCGTCATTGGTCACTTAGGAAACCTCGCCGAATGACCCTAGAGAGATCGTCGGAGATCTCATAGGTCACCGGAGAATATTATTGCCCCTAATAAAATGTTTATTGCCCCCCAAAGAAAAAATTATTGGCCCCTCGATAAAAGTTTATTGCCCCCAATAAAAAGTCGCGGATGTCCAATCCAGCTATTTTGATCATCAATTTAAAGAGAAAAACAACTTGAAACAAAATCAAATCCCAAACTTGGAAGCAGTACTAACTATTAAGCATGATCATTGAGCAATTCACAAGCAAAACCAATTGTTTCTTAGAGGATACAAAATCGCAGGCGCTAATTTTGACAACTACCAAATCCAATAAAACTGTTCATTTACGCACATCTTACTCCCTTCAATTGAATCAAATTCACAGAAACTCAATTTGATCAAAAACAAGCTGAAACCCCAAAATCCAAAACCAACTGAAAGCCCCAAATTGGCAGGGTCGCGGCACATTTAGCTGGTCCTCGCGGAAGCTAGACAACGACAAGGTCCACTAGAAACTGAGCCGGGCGTAGATCTCAACCCAATCCACGATCATTTCCCACTCCCCAAGCAGCATTACAAGCCGGCCAGTCGCGGCCCTTGGAGCCGCCGTGAGTCGAAACTTCGAGAACCCTGGACGACTTCCCGCTATAACCGTCCCCAAATCCTTACTAACTCTAGGCGATCCAAGCGGCATCGCTCATCAAAAGCTCCTGTCTCTCTTGGTATTGATGCGGCGGTGGCACGTTACTTGATTGCTATAAGGGTTGAAAGTGACTTCTCCGACGGGCCGCTTTGGTCTTGCTTGACTATGAGTGAAGGAACGGCGCAGGCCGTGGTGGATGGGAAGCCGCCGTCCATTCCTCGACACCCGGCTCACGCAACTCACTGGTAGCGAGATCTCCACCCCCAACCGCCTCATCAACCACCACATCCAGCGAGAGACGGTGATGAACCTTCGGTGTCTCGAGGTGGCGGGAGATGGTGGTGACTCGCTCAATCCACTTTCGGAAGGAGAGAGAGAGAGAGAGAGATCAATGTGAGAAGTTTGTAGTTTATTAATTAGATTGAAGGTAAAAATGTCATTTGATGTTTTAAATTGGGTAAATGGGAGTAAAACTTTCTTGAGTGGAGTAAGTGAGTACCTTGACTCAAAATTGGGCATTGGGTCAAGATCCCAAAATATAAGCTTCTATTGGGAAAAACTTCATTACATATTTTTTTTCTTTCAATTTTACACCTCCACATGCATAAGAAAACATTCCATATAGAGTGTATGTCTATAGTTAATAGGCTTTTCTCATTTTTTTTGATATATCTAATTTGCCTTTTACGATTGTAGAAAGCTAAACTAAGTATCTTTTCTTAATCTTAACATCAATTTGAATTTGAAATATCAAGTTAAAATCAATTTGTAACCTAAAAGCTGTAGTTCTTTTTTTTTTTTTTAGGGAAAGCGGAATGAGGTTCCATTATATTACTTGGCGTCTCTCCGTCAAGCTAGAAGGATTGAAAATCCTTCATAATACATTACAAAGTACAATTCAATTCACATAAAGCAGAGCCATCTAAAAACTAAACCAAAACTAAAAAATGCAGAAAATAAAAACCCTACACCTATCCAACCTAAATCCAGAACAACCGACTTGACAAGTAATGTGGCCTTCTAAGACCCTCACGGTATACATCATCACTCATCATCACGCCATATCTACGACCAAGGACTGAACTTGAAAAGTAATGACGCCTAAGACCCTCTTGCGTACATCATCACCCAAACTGTAGTTCTTATTTCTCCTTATATGTAGGTATTTTCTTTCCAAATAAAATTTCAGATATCTTTTTCTTGGCGGGATCAATTATTGTTTCAAAATATGGAAAGAGACTTTGATTCGGTCAATTTGAGAGGTAATTTTTTTTCCTTGCTTCAAAGAAAGGGCGGGTGGCTTAAGCATGCATGGTACTTCTCGCATGCGTCTCGAGGGACAACTAAAAGAAATGTTCTGAAAGAAAAGACTATTTATACAAAACTTTTAGGTTGTAGTCTAAAATAACCTACACACCTTATTTATATAATGAGAAAAATCAGATATAAACCCAAAAATATAAGCTTCTATTAGGGAAAAATTCATACATATTTTTTCTTTCTATTTACACCTACTTCACATAAGCAAACATTCCTAGTGTTTTTTATTATTTTTTATTTATCCACTTAAAGGAGTTTTTCTTCTTCTTTGATGCATGTTCTTCTTCTTTATTCATGTTTAAAAGAGGCTTCAAGCCATTAATCTTTTGTTAGAGGGATGCATTCCTTTCCTAACTTGAAAATAGATGTAGTAAGTTATGAAAGTTAGACTTTTGACCATGAGGTAGATCACGATATTATCAGATTTTTGTATTGCATTAGCTAGTTTTCATCGATTGAATATGTTGGTATATATATACCTCCCGGATTTCACAAATATAAACACAAGGCTCATCTAGCCACCAAAGAACATGACAGATACTCCTACATAAAGATCCACGATTACTCTTTAGGCTGCATCGGGGAACTCAACTGGCCCCACATTGGGCCAAGAAACCACATCTCGGCAAATCCTCTACAAAAGGGCCATCTCGACATCATAAAGAGGTAAGCTGCTTACTATCGCTTTCCATTATCTTTTGTCTTATAACGATCTTGACTTAGGCATCGTAGCGTTGAAGGCCTATAAGCACACCCTGCCTTCCCTCTGCGACCTCCGCTCGCTTTTCGAGATAAAGCGAGGCCAGAAGCGATATAGTGACGCAGACATCCGTGATTCCTGGCGGACTAGACTACCCATCTATACAAATTTGAAATATTTGGCTAGAAGGAGTCCCCTGGACCGCTGGCGGCGTGGACAACACACTACCAATGACTAGCGGCACCCACGATACACACGACTATGACCACTTTCATGCGCCAAGGGACGCTACTCCGCAGAGTCCAGTAGATCCTCGATTTCCACTCGACTAGCGGCGAGACCTCCACGGTCGTAATAGACGTGTAAGTCGTGCATCGCGACTAGAGATCGCCAAGCCGCCGACCTCATGGAGTTGCTTGCACCCGGGCTGAGGCCGAAGCGCCATAGCCGCGGAAAGCCCGCTAGCGAGTGGAAAAACATGGCCAACCAAAAACCACATCCTTCGCTTATGCACTTCAACGAAGAATTAAGTGAACAATGACACACTCGACAGGCTCATTAACAAGAAACTCCAATGCCTACCATGGCTAAGGTGTCAATACACCGGGCCTTCCCTAACCACATACCCAGTATCGATCTCACCGGCACCTTCATTCCATCCTCGTACCGAGGCAACACTTGAACCTCGCCCACGCTGGAAGGTGAGCACAGCCCGCTGTGGTCTACATCAATTCACCTGCATTCCTCAATTCCCTTGGTGGAGTATCATTTGCCACCTCACCAGACTTTCGACATGGGCGGCACTTCGTGCACCGCCATAGCTACTCCTTCTACCGATGTACCTCCATCTCGATTCCAACACAAGGTTGCTAATCCAGTGAAGCGAGACCATTGCCGCCGACATTACAAGCGGATTGAGAACGAAGAGAATAGGTTCAATTAGCAACCGATAACGGGGGTTTCAAGGGAAAATGGGATCATTCACACTCCTGATACAAAGCCAAGAAGCCCATAGGTGGCAAAACCCTTCAAAAATCGAGAAGTATAACGCGGCACTTTCGGAACCTATACCACCACCTGAGGTATTCCAAATCATTGCCGTGCATAGAACATGATACACGACAATATGGCGTGCGGGCGTTAGAAGAAACATTAATCCGAAGCCCTATACGCTAGTTCCTCAACCTCGCCAACCAACTCTATTGATAGTTTCAAGAACTCGTGGGGACAAGATTCCTCCAGCGATTCATCTTGTGCGGCTAAGTTGGCTATCGCGACAACACCTGACCTATTCAGCTCAAGCAGAGGCCCAATGAGCGCTTGAAAGACTTTTGTTCAAGATGGCAAAAGCAAGCCACCCAATGTCACTCCCCACGACCCTTTCTAGTGGCACAACATTCAAACAGGCCGCCCGGCCAGATATTTCTTACTACAAATCATCATCCCAAACCCTCCGCCCACTTATGACAAACCTATTGAACGCAGCCGTCTGACTACCTGAAGCCGAAAATGCGATACATTTTAGTCATTAATCACGGTGCACCAAGTATCAATCACATGCACGTATTCTAGATTTCATTAACCACTGGCGGGAGCATGCATATTAGAAAAGGGATGGCAACAGGGACAAGCCTACACGGCACAATGAAAGAACACCACCAGAGAAACCCACCTACTGGCAAAGAATAGGAAAGAGAAGGCAATACACGGTAGAGCCCCGAGAAGCCTAAGCAATAACTTCATCAAGCAAATCGATATAACAATGCACCATACAACAAGATATCCAAAGACAAGGAGGCACCAAAATAAGATGCACCAGTGTACGAAATCTACACCACCCTTACCACCTCTTATGAAGATATCCGAACAACCAGGGATATCATCCCTACCAACGCAGACCGGGAAAAGCCAAAAGACAACCTGTAAGTATTGCACCTACCACTTGAGGAAATGGGCCATCCTACCAACATCTTTTATGCACTAAAGAATGTCATGTAGAGAACCTCATCCAAAACGGTAGCCAACACTATCGAGGTCTACTGATGAGATATTGACCATACATGATGGCACCACAATGCCAAAACCACTTCACTTATTAAGCCCCCAATGTCCTCGCGACAACAAAATCCTTGGACTCAGTGATGGCTGCAACATTCCCTAAGTGGAATGAGACTTATTCACCTTTAACCGCCGGAAGACACCATAAAAAACACCACAACGGCCTTCTTGATCACCATGGTCATTGACCGCTATTGATGCCACAGGGGTTTTGGTCGATAATGCAAATGCGGATGTCATGTTCGCCAGCTTGCTACTTAAGGCTTAAAAGGACAAGAAGAAACTCACCCAAGATCACGAGGCCCTTGATAAGCTTTTATGGGTAGATTACACAACCCCTAAGGTCGGAACAATTTGCATATCACACTTTCGTGGCCAGCCATATTCAACCCACAATGACAACACACTTCATGGTTGTATTTGCCCCTCCCTCTTATAGCGTTATCTTGGGGCAAGGCGCCATATAAGGGACTCCAATGCTTTGTGGCGGGACACATGTTGATGATGAAAATACCCACCTGTGGGGTATCCTCACAATCGAGGCGACCAAGAGGTAGTAGCGAGACAAGCAATTCTTTTGACCGTACGTGAAAGGGCGCTACAGACACGAAGTACTCTACGCCATAGACCCCACTTCTCCTTTGGAAAAACCTCGACGCACCCTAGGGAATACCTCAAGCCCCAAGCGGGGCATGACACCTACAAAGAAAAAGAAGGAAGACAAGAGAAAGCTCAAACAACCAAGGCGGATGCTGCGGATGACCCGATGTCGGTCTCTCCATCTCGCACACACCTTGAGAGGAAGGTCAAAATCGGTTCCAAAGCAGATCCCGGTTGCCAGGCGGTGACCGCATTCCCTCAAAGTCAAACATGAAGTTTTTGCATGGTCCTACGCAGACATATAGGGCATATCATCGCTGTGTTGCTCACTCACAAACTCCACAATCTTGCCAGGGGCGCTACACACAGCCGAGCAGTAAAAGAAGAAACTTTCACGCGAAGATCCGAAAAGTACAAAGCCATTTAGGCGTAAGTCAAGAAGCTCCAAGATATGGTGGTGATGTAATAATTTGCTTAGGAGTGTGACAACTTCATGCTTGAGAAAGCATCTATAACATGGTAACGCGAATACCGCGTGCTTGGTATGTATGAGCATTTGAAATGTCAATTATATCATGCTTCTCTGATATGTGGCAATAAAGTGGGAGTCGTGGTTGGTTTAAATAAACACGTGTGTGAGTAAGGAATAGACGGATACAAAGCAAGAGGCTTGGCTTTGGTAGAAACTAAAAGCCAAGTGAACTTCAAAGTATGGGTTCATATATACGAGAACTATGATTGAACTCATGCACACAATGATCCGGAGATATAAACAGGAAGAAAAACTTATGTGGTTCTTTGGCCAAGCTAAAGTTGGAAAAGAATGCTACTTGATGCTGGAGTGACCTCCATCGAGCACTCGTGATGGTGTCCATAGTAGCTATTTGGGTGTCGAGTAGAACTCCTGCGCCTTGTTCTCCTTCTTTGCAAGACGCAGGTCGAGGCAAGGGCCATTGGGATTCCGAGGGTCGAGATGGGTTTGGCTCATCGAGGTCGGGTAAGTGGTGTACATATCGAGCCCAGAGAGCCATACGGGCCATGATCACCTAGGGTGGGTGTCGAGAGTCAGAGTTTGCCATGCTTAGAATTAGATTTTGGCTTTGGCCGAGACCGAAGTTCGAGAGCCTTCCTCCACTAAGTCCGTTCGCTCACTGGATGCCGGGATCGATTTCATGACTAAAAAAAAAAGCAAATGCTCCATGTCGCGAGACCAATATCGGTGAGGTTGATACAAGATTGGTAATGCAGGGAGATTACCGGTTACGAGCACGGGGAAACGTGACACACCGCAGGTTGCGGCAGCTTAGTCGATGTAGTGGCACCGAGAGTGAGATTGGCGACACTTAGAAGAGGTGGTGTCCTGCTGGTTACTTGACCTATAGATAGCGAGATGGGAAGATTGATGCTTTGAGGTCTTGTGTTGTTTGTCTTCGGTTCTGCATTGCCTACAAAGATGGAGATGGGTGTTGGTCCGCAGGTCAGTCTTGGGCTTCGAGGTGTGAAGGAGTTCACAGAGTCAAGGTTGATCGCCGATAGCAAGAAGAGGCTGCCAAAATACCGAAAGTGATATTGGTGTCACTTTCGTGGTGGCCGGGCCGTGGTGTCGCTTTAAAGCCATTGTTGGGTTGGTGGGAAGAAGTGGCGCTGAGGGAGCGCGCCGGGTGAAGAAGCTAAAACCCATATTTTCTCTCTCCCATATCTCTTGCAATTGTATCCAAATTGTGAGGCTTATGGATGTGGTCAATTGGAGAAGAGAAGGGCTCACGATGATATTTGTGTTGGAGATGAGAGAGAACGAAAGAAGGTTGGGTGCCCGATTTGGGTGCCCAAATCGGGATCTCGGGCCTCGTCGGCCGGGCGTGGGTTGTTGTCGGATGTCATAGAGGCCGAAGTTGAACTTCGTAGGAGGTCAGGTGGAGGTCTGTGGTAGTGGAGGTGAGTCCGCGGTGGTAACCGAAGTGGGTGTCGGAGGAGAGAGAGACACGGATCTAGTTTCTCTCTCATCTGGGCTCTCTTTGAACGTAAAACCGGAAGCTAACAGGAAAAGTACATTTGATTGTGATGATGGGTTATTTTCTCGAGCTTGATTTTCAAAACTAGAGCCCACTTTGACGCTTGGTTGAGAGTGTGAAGGAGATGAGTTGTGTAGTGGTGTGAGGAGAGCCATAGAGGAGAGGGAGAAACTTCCATATCCACTTTCTTCTTTTCCTCAAAACTCAGCAGAAATTGAAACCCATTAGCTAAACTATTTGATTTTACGTGTGAAGGAGATGAGATGAGAACTGTAAAGATATGCGATGCAATGCGTGCGGATAAAGATGTATTAGGAGAGAAGACATTAGATGCCCGAAAGAAAATTTTTTCAGCTAGATTATGAAATTGTTCCGTGGTGAGCTTCGTGGCACCACTCCAGGAAGGCTTCCTTCTAGCGCCAAATGTTTCAAATTGTAGAAAGCGGGTTGTGGTGAGAGCTTCCATCTCCTCGAGATCTGATACATGTCAACCATGAGCAGTAGAGGGAAGGGAAGACCGGGCTAGGCCCCGGACTTGACCCTCGATGCCTAAGTCGCATGATACATATATGTAAGAATGTAGACTAGGTAGGAGTAAAATGGAGAGTTGTGGCTTACCTTGAATGAGTGGAGAGACATGTATTTATAGTGTGAGGATGGGCTTGTCACCCCTTTGTTTCCAATGTGGGACTAGGCGTGAGTCCACTTTGATACCACAAGTGTATGGTATCTGGCATCATGTCCGGCTTTATTGGCATTACTTCAAGCTGGCTAGTGAGCCTTGTGCCTTAGATATTTGTGCCTAGGCGGTATATATACCAACAAAGCCGCAAGACACAAGACAATCAAGTACTGTGACACGAAGGAGGGCGACATTGTACACCATTCGAGAAGGTTAGTTATACGAGGAAGGGCATATCCTTTCCTCTCACGAAGTGCATCTCCCTCGAGGAGGGACAGTGCGAATACTGGCTATCACTACATGGCGTAATATGTGGCAATTACCGGGGAGTTTCGGGAACCTAGTATTCAAGGCGCACTTGACAACGCGAGGATATTACTTGGCCCACAATCAAGCACGCGAAGCAAAAGGATCACCCGCGCGCCTCAAGTGCCACTAATCACACCATCGCATTGCCACTTTCAATCATCATAAGCTCCACGGAAATGCGTCTCTTGTCAATGGGAACGGACTTCATCGACAAATTCCCCTTTGCCCGGGGCGGTTTGAAATTTGATAACGTTCTTTGTGGACTACAACACCAAGTGGGTGGAAGCGAGAGGCCCTTGCTACCATAACGAGTTGTCAAGGTCATCAATTTCCTATCCGAAGAATATCTTTTTTGCCGGTTGGAATCCACAGAAACAATCATCAATGGTGCACAATTCGATAGCGACACACTTAGGGAATTCGTGGGCCGATTATGGCACCAAGATCCGATACGCTTCACCCGCTCACCATCAAACAAATGGCCAAGTGGAAGCGAGTAAACAAAATCATCAAACAGAACTTTGAAGAAACGACTGACGAGGCCAAAGGCTTATGGGCAAAGCAAAATTACCCGAGGTCCTTTAGGCCATCGTGACAACGCCAACCGAGGCGAGCAGCGCAGTCCCCTTTCTCGCTTGTTGTTTATAATCAAATGGTCATTCCTATAGAGCGAGAAAGTCCAGAGCGATAGGGTGGCATGTTTTGGCCAGCGCACTAACCAACTTTCGAAAGGCTTGAATCTCAATCTCAATCTCACGGAAGAGCGCCGAGAAGCGAGCACACACTGCGGCAATATAAACAACAAGTAGCATATCGCTGCTACTACAACGCCAAGATCATGCCTCGTCCTCTCAATCAGAGGGAGATTAGGTATTGAAGGCCTCATGCCAACTCCAACAGAGCTCAAAGCCACATGGGAATGACCTTACGAGATTGTTGTTGTGAAATTTTAATTAAAACTCTCAGCTAAGCGCCGCATCTAATCGTCAAGTAGTATAGTGTGCAAGTACGCGAGGTCGTTTCAAGTAACCGAGGATTGATAATCAATTTAAACCCTAACTCAATTAATCCAAACACAAAATCACATAAACAATCAAGCAAAAGAAGATATTGATTTTTGGGTTTTTTAATAAACAAATAATTTGAGAATTAAAGAAACAAACAAATAAACAAATAATGATAAAACCTAGGGTTTCTAAATCAACCACTAACAATCCTATTTATGTTTCATGCAATTAATAGTTTCTTTTTATTTATTTTGATGACAATTCCCGTATCTAAGTCCAGGCACGCACTTAGACCATAGTTTTCCTTAAGTGTATGATTCTCTCAGTGCACGGCAGAGGTCAGTATATCCTAACATGCAGCTTATCCAGTGCGGCATAAATTTAACACTTAGGACTCATTCATTTGCCTAGAAAACAAGAGAATCATGCAAAACCATTACTTCAGGTAATGCGACAATAATGTAATTCACAACTCTTAATCACAAGAAGCTAATTTGAATTATATTGCAGTGCGCCTCAAATTCATCTTCTAATTACTAGATGTAAAAGCCCTAAGGTGATCAATCGAAGAACTTAAACATAAAGCATTAATTCAAATAGTGACTAAGAATTCATCATAAAGAAACTATAAATCCATCAATATAATATCAAAGTACATAAACAATCATGATAGAGCATCATCTTAACCCTAGAAAAAGGTTTAGCAAAAGATAACTAAATAAAACATAGGAAAGACATAAAAAGAATGGAAGGGGAAAAGAAAGGGAAGATGGATGAGTCGTCTCCGCTCCTTAGGCATCTTCAATGTGCTCACGAGACTCCCTCTCATGTAAATTCGTGCTCCCTTATATAGGGAAGATTTCTGCTCATCTTTGGCTTCATGTTTCCTTGTAAAACTTGGATTTAGATTCATTTCTTCATTTGGAATGGGAAAACCTTGAAATATCTCTTGTAGAAGTAGGAATAAGTTCATCATTGAATCCTCATCTGAATTAACTTCCTTGAAACATTAGGATTTGATGATCTTGTGCCCACGGAACTTGAGTTCTCCACGAATGGTTGTAAATTCCCGAGCAGATTTCCTGTCCGACTTATCTTCACTCAAATAATCATAACTTTCTCGGAAGTATCGAAATCAAGATCCGTGAAAATTCTCCAGAAAATAGACATCCGTAGCTTTCCAAGCATATAAGGCTCATTGTCTGATTCGATCTGAGAATTTCCCAGTAATTCGGCATGGGTTGGATGTTCTGCACAGACAGATTCATTCTCGAGATTGCACATTGCCTTTCAATCCTACTTAGCTCATTTTGGCTTCTTTTTCTTCTTTCTATGGAACAAACCTACAAAAGCAGCTAAACTAAGCGTAAATAAGTATCATAAATAAAGAGAACTAAACAAAAATATGAAGATTAAGAGGCATAGAAATATAGGATAATATGAGCACATCAATTGTTGAAGCCACGTGGGGCTAGCCACCTTTTACCCCTGTGAGGAGGTGATGGAAATATCTTGCCACACCTCGGAGGAATCGCCTAACACCTTAAGCTATTACCCCAAGTAGGGAGGAACAACCAAACCCAAGCTCTTAGAGCTCTCTTCAGCTACAAGCTCTATTTCAAAGATCATCCACTTCACCTACCAACTCACCACAAGGATGCGTAAGCCATCTATTCATGTATTTTTTTACTTGCCTCTAGAGCAAAGACTTAATGAAACTCTTTTATTAGCACTATCAGACATACATAACTTACTTGCCGAGCCATAATCAAAGACTCATACTTAACCATGTCACCTTGTCGAATGACTTCAACGTGTGACCCACGAAACACAAAGAAGACAACCTTCACCGCCAAGCCAACTCTGTGCCAAAATATGCCTCAACGCTGACAGCCAACATCGCTACCACCCAAAGTTGTCTCTCTGGAGAAGGACCAAAACTCAAAGAACCTAAGTATATCAGTCCCACATCAAAAAAACAAGAGTGAGGTAACTCACTATTTCACCTATAAAAGGTTCACTTCTCTCTCTTCATTCATTACACATTCAATAGCTATTTACTGACTACATTTTGTCAATACAAGTACATCGCGTCTAACTTTAGCATCGGAGGAGGCGAAGACCGCCAACCGCGGTCTCCCCTCTTAACGTCGTTGTATTTCTCTTGGACAGTTAGCGAGATTTGAAAAACTCTATACATATCCGGAAGATTGGACCCTAGTCCATGTTATCGAAGCCCGACATCATATGGTATTACGGTTATTAACAACTACATATTGTCATCTCTAAAAGCATATTATCACCAACATGATACACTTTCGCCAATCGGTTATCTATATATCGCCATAGCGATTCCAGTAAACCTTATATCTCCTATCGCGATCAAGCCATGACAAGGCCCAAAAGATCAACAACAAAAAAAAACACTAAAGGCATGGAGCACGTTGTATAGCAATTCCAAAATATCACAACGGCCGCTAACGATACACCCAATACATATCGCCACGGTAGGTTTTGTTGATATACCCAAAGTGTTATCCCTCTCAAACCCTTATGTTGCCTATCGTGAATCAACACAGGCCATCGACCTTAACCAATAATGTTGCCCACAACCTAAGGTTACCAACGCAACCAGGGGGCTATCACTTTCGCTAATCACCAATTCTGATCAATGTCCTAAAGTCTAAAATGTGTATCACAAAGATTTCAGTCACCAATGTCGATATCAAAACATAGCCAAATTAAAGCGCATATATAAGCCACATTTCATAATGCTTGCCCAAACAATATCTACATTTCAACAATTACCAAGGTCAAACAAACACAAAGGTATCGAGATGAAAATCAACACATTCATTTGTTACAAGACTTTATGGCCAATAGCAATACATCAAAAGTCCATTAGATTCTGAATAATCACGATACATCAATATCTACTGCCCGTCAAAGTCGAGAGATCACCCCTTCCGATAAGCCTCGGTGCTTTGGAATTTGAGGAACCCCGGAAGAAGAAGATCAATGTCGCCGGACGCCGAGGGTGCTAGCTTGACGGGCTGATTAGATACCGTGAGAAAGACTCTGGGATAGAGCCACTCTCTACCCCATCACCGCCCAATCTCCATCATTGTACACTTGCCAAGCACCGCCAATCAGTGCCCTTAGGTTTCTCACTTGGGCCGGAGTTAAGCTTCCCTGTGAGCATTTCTCAACCCCTCAAGTGATGGAGGGAGAAATTTGAGCCTCGAGATTAGGCTATAAAGCCTATAACTTCAGTGGGATGAGATTAAGCTATAAAGCCCAAAACGCCAAATGCTACAAATAATTTCTAGAAGAAATGATTTGTGAAGAAGCAAAAATCCAAACCTAGAGGAAGTTAAGACATGTTTCACTCATAGTCTAGACTCCGTGAGCACCGCACCTATTTATAGGGAAAAATTGGCCACCAAACCGCCTTCAAGACGCTCCAAAGGTCAAGTCACCTTAATGACTGCAATAATGACCGACATTGAAAACAAAAACAAAAAAAAATTTAGTGCATTCAACGACGGGGACTATGCTCGACCATTGAGGTAATCATTCCCAACAAAAAGACTTTCCATATTTTTCAAAGAAAAGAAAGGCCTACAATCAGTCAAAACGACCAATGTCCCAACAAATTTCAAAATATATACACGCCAGCAAACCTATCACGACCAAAATAAAATAGCTACCATGATCAAGGAAAACTAAGTCTTGCCTCTAAGACTACGCGCTCACTTTCGCTCGCTTTCGCCGCTTGGCGTTCAAAGATATTGACCCTTGTGTCTCCTCAAGATCCACTAGGACTTCGCCAACATCACCCACGCGAAGCTTCAACACCGACTCCAACTCCTGCGACTCTCACTCGATCCACACTCCGCTTCGAGCACTTGACGGTTCCCAATCACGACATACCCCGCCACGACCACCACTTCCCGCACCGGCTGAGACTTTGCCGCTTTTTGCCTCGCATGATATCGCGAACCATTTTCTGTGATCAAGCCAACCTTCGACCACGACCCCTCACGAATCCAGTTGAAGGGCACCCTCCGAGAACACCCTGGCCAATCTTTGCCTCAAAATTGGGCGACAAAAGATAATCATCCACAACACGCATACTCTCATCCCTCTTGGCCTTCTTAAGTTGATCCACATGGGCTCCGGCTTGTGCTCGGGCGGATGTACTTTTCAGCAAAGGTACTAGCCCGAGATTGCTTCTCAACCACTTCCTTTCGCAGAAACGCCTCGGCTCAACATCCTTCGGGCCTTGCTTGCGCTCGACAACCCTCGTGCAATCCATCTCCCAATCGCAAGCCTCCGAAGTTGCCCCTCTAATTCATTCATGCAATCTAGATAATGTACCAAACTCTGCAGCCACATCACGGAGCTCCAACTTTGCGTCCGATCTCTAACTTGCCTCTCCAACCCTTGTAAACGCCGCTTTGACAGAGCTGAATTGCTCTCTAACCTCCTCCAAGGCCTTTAACCCCACCTCGGCTACTAGCCAGTAACTTCCCAATAAGATCTAAGTTAGCATCCTTTAGGGACTAAGAGCCTCTTCAAATTTCCTCTACGTTCTTTGAGTTTCCTCTATCGTCAAGGATCACTCTAATTCCATCCTCCTTACAATACCTTCTCACAATTGCCCGCCTCATATCCTCGCGATTAGCCTTATCGCGATCCAAAGAAATCTTGGAGCTCTTGAGCCCTCCGCTCTTCTCGCTTCCAATTAGGCCCATAGCCGCAATCTCCCCTCACAAAATGTTCCGGCAACTACGATGACGGCTTGATAATTCATATTCACCGCGACATGCAACACACCACATAAGAAACACAAACAACGTTACCATCACTAACAAAATGAAAGAATAATTACCTCATCACCTCTCCCGGGCATCCCGATACTGGTCGAGGATCATCGTGATATTGACCCGGCCGATCACTTTATGGCGGTTGCCGATGTGATCCGGGCCACCATTATGCGCAAGATAAGCCATATCAAGTAATTTCAATCTCGGCCAAGAGTGCGAAAGTAAGGCCCCCACCACCTCATCACAAGAATGCCAAGACCTTACCGGCCTGCGTGGAGCGAAGCGTAGTTATCTCATCAACTTCGAGACTTCTTTTCTCCACGAGGATCTATGCTCTCACTCCCACCGGGACTCCCCGTGAGACAAAGTTGAGAGGCACTCCTTTTCCTCCGACCGCTAACACCATCAATACGCACAAGTACGGTATCTCGAGATCCATCCCTCGCCAGTCATTGCACAAACCGCCACCATAACCTCCATACCAATACCCCGGCTAGTCACCTTAGCTTCTCCACTATCGACCCGGTGATCATCTCCCTACCACATGGGACCCTCGATACTCGGCACCAAAAGCGCCCTCAAAATTTTGTTCCAAAGCGGCATCCTTCACTAAGAGAACCCTCACGCTAGCATAGCTTTGCCGCCTCTCTACTTCCTCAAACAACTCCTCCCACGGAGATCTCTACCTCAATAGGAGGTGGAGCCGACCGCCTCACCCCGGCCACCACCATGGGAGCCCCTGCCAATATCGCGAGCCACTTTCCTCCACTTGGACTCAGGGGACCGCCTCCCTGCGCCCATTTCAACTTGGGAAGATGGCTTCCCCTCCGCCCTAAACTCGGGGGATCGCCTCCCCTCCATTCGAACCTAGGGAAACTAAACCCCTTTGCTCCACCTCGATCTCGAGGACGATGTTCACTCACCGCCACCTCGGTCTTGATGACCTTGCCCCCTTGCCTTATGCGCTCCCCTTGAACCCAGGCAGGCACCCTGCGGCACTAGTCGGGCGCTTTAGTGTCAACCGCCTTCATTTGTTGAGAAATTCTAAAACTCTATCGAGGAAACCCGGCTTTGTCATATACATCCAGAAATTGCATGTTCACCCTGGGCAGTAGCGGTATCAGTAAACCTCCTTTGTCCGCTAGTTAACATTGGCCTTCATTTTGCGCCTTAGAATCACGAACCAACTCCTCGATGATGGCATTAGTGTCAACATAGGGCGTAGGGGGCATTGCTCTTGCTAGCGGTCTGCGCTCTCCGGCATATTAGCTTCAAAAAGTCGGAAAATGCAATATCAACATAATGTCACCTACAAAGGCAAAAACCTCACGGGGCGTCTCCCCAACTACCATCTCTCGTGATATCACTACAACATCGACGCTAGCTCTTAAGTAACCCTAGCAATAAACCTAAAACAATAATTACGAGTCCACGAGGAGATAAATGAGAAAACTCTCAATTTTGATTGATAATATGATAAAAGATAGGTTCTGCGGCCGTTTAAGGTTGCTTATATATGAGAAAAGAAACCCTAGGCGACTAACAATGAAACCCTAAAGCCCACGGGTAAAAACAAAAAATCCAAAACAAACTAGAAAACCGAAAATTCTGAAAATTAGTAGAATTGTAGTTTTGAGGCCACTAAAGCGACCCGAAGCACGAGAAAAAGCCCACACGCCATAGCATAGCAACGAAGTTTTGTTCCCCGCAAAGAACCGGTTTTCCTCCTTTCCACGATCGAAGCTATTCTTCAATTCGCATCGGCCATTCATTCTACATCATCTACACATGTGATAGAACCCCTCATCCCCAAAGGGAACTTGCCCAACACCTCGTGATGCGCTTCCGCTAATGTTAGTGTCTTGTCTCCCTCTTGGTCAAAAGAAACGCTATTAGCACATACCCATAATACAATTACATCAAAGACATGATCACATGCATGACTCACCAATGGGCTAGCACCGAAGTCGGGGACCTCATGAACCATATCGAGGGAGTTACGCCAGAGGCCACCAATGAGACAAGGTTTTCCCTCCACCGAAAGTGTAAATATTGGAGGGAAAATCCTTAATGACTTCACGCCCACGGGCCCTAAAATTCACACACCCGCTATCACCAATCTTAGTTGAATCTGCATCTTAAACATGGAACTAAATTCATTTTATCTTTGGACACCTTTGTTTGTTTGCTAACCTTCCATAGCAACAAGACTCCCATAAGATGCCTCAACGCATTAGGCGATAGTTGACCAACGGAAATATTAAGACAAGATAGCAAGTATTGCATCTCATCGAGCATCGGAAACGATAACTTCGCGACTTCGATTGGTACTAATAAAAACACGCCCATCCCAATTCAGATGACTAAAGAACCCCCATTCCTTAGAGGCCGCAGAACACATTATCCGGGATACCCCAAGTCGCCTCGTCTCAATCGCCTCCTCGTATCGTGATTTCGGTCTCGGTTGGTCAATTGGCATATCGTCGAGAAGCCAACGATAATCGCCCCCACCCTGCGGAATTGAGGAACCTCCAACAATTCAGTATTCCTCGAGGCGGGAAGTCCCAGGACTCCATCTCTTCCTCGAGTACCAAAGACCACCGCTTTCGGAGCACCACGAGAGGACCACTTCCCCCCCCTCACCATGGGCACATTGCTTTCATAAGCCATCTATGAGAAACAACATACCTAAGGTTAGTCAAAGTCGACCAATCCCTCCCTATCGCCTTCCCCAACCCACCTCAATACAAAAATTTTCAAAATCAAAACAACACTCTTGGAGCCATAATACCCACAATAATCTCCACGTAAATCTATTCCCCTAAAACCCCGCCACAACAACGCCACTGCACTAAATCTTCTCCAAACTAAACTAACCCCAACCCCGAAATATTCACCCCAAACCCATATTCTCTCAAAAGACAAAAGCAAGAACCAAAATGTAAAGTAAAGAAATGGTACATGTTGATGCTTTGATTTAATATTGTTGAGACCAGCGGCGACCTCACATGTCGACGCCTCCAAACTTCAAGCGCTCCCACAACAGGAGATTTAAGCTTTGGGGAAAAAAAAAAACCCAACTTTATCCACATTTTCTCTCCAAAATTTGATCGTATATAGGAACAATAGTAAGCCTCGTCTCTCTTCCTAACCTATATATAGGGTCCGCGAGGGTACAGGGGACCAGATTGGGCGTAAGGACTATAACACCGAGATTTTCATGCGTGTCGGACATATGTCCGAGCTGTAACAGTAAGTCGTCTTGGCGCGCCCCTGGGCCCTCCCCACTCACTCCATTATTACATTCTGAGCCAAGATGCTAGACTTCCACGCACACCTAAACACGAATACTTGACATGACACGTGTCGCCAGTGGCATAGAAAATATTCCAAAAAGACACATGAAATCCTAGTCCAAGTAGCCGTCGCGATACAAGAAAAGGAAGCACACTCTACCCCAGCCAACACTCCTCTTAGCTTCGAGACTTGGGGGCTGGGGGTAATGGTTGTCACGGAAGCCATCGCGGATAGAGAGGGCTAAGCCTTGCACTTCCGCCGGGATATCTCTACCAAAAAACTCCTCCCTCACCTAAGAGAACTCTTGACCGAGGACTTGGGGGACTTGTTGGTATATATACCTCCCAGGCACAAATACTCGGAAACACAAGGCCTATCTAGCCACCAAAAACAACAAAGATATTCTTAAAGCGAGGGGATCCCGGATACCCACTTTGGGAGGTATCGAACTTCAACCATTCTCACATTGGATGCAAAGAAACCACATCTCCTCAAATCCTCTACAAATGGGTCATCTCCAACATCCTAAAGAGATAACCGCTTTACTATCGCTTTCCATTATCTTTATCTTATAACGCTTATTTCTCGACTCCTAGGCATCGAGGCGTTGAAGTGCCAAAGACACCCGGCCTTTCCCTCTAACCTCTGCTTACATTTCTGAGATAAACGAGGACCAGAGTGTACTTACATAAGCATTTTCCAAGCATAATTAGCTATAATGAGCCACGGTCATGCTACTACCACCGGTGTACTAACGATCACCAATGGTGTGACCTACGGAAACACGTGCCAAGCAGGCTATCACACGAGCCCCACTCACCCCCAGATCACCACCGACGGCGCCACCAAAATAGCCTGTGAAGCATGTCGAACCGGGCTATATCACCCCACATCGAAAACAAGGAAGAAGTCATCCTCTTCCCCACCTATAAAAAGGTTCAGCTCCTGCTCCCCTCATTAATTACGCATTTACTACTTACCTACTGTCATTCACAACATAAATACATTGACTAACTTAGGCATCGTGAGAAGAAAAGATCGCCAACGCTGTCTCCCTCCTCGACGCCTTTCAGTATTTTACTCGATGTAGCCAATGAAACTCCGAGAACATCACAAGTAGCGGTCAGCCCCACCTGACCAAATAAGTAACTGAGATTTGGGCTACCGGCCAATCTTAGACATTAACATTGGCGCCGCCTCAGGGAATTTCTTGAACAAAAGGCCATCCCACCACAACAATCACCATGACTAATCTGGTAGTGGGGAAGCGGTGAAGAGCGGTAGGATCAATCTGCCAACCCCCATCCCACCAACCCCGCCACTAACGTTAACCTGGGGATGGTAACGTTAACTGCGGCGTTATTCAACACTCGGCCAACCCTAACGCATGGAACCCCAAGCTACACCTCGAGTCCCGCTACCAGGCTAAATCAACAGCTGAGGAGGCCCAACTCGCGCGGCCGCCAGGGGCGGGGACCTTGCACGCCATATGCATGAGGCCGGCATTGGCGGACCTCCATACAAAAATGGTGGAACGCTTGAACAAGAGCGCAGAGAAAAGGTCGAGGCCCAAAAGCAAGTGGCCTACACCGATGTCAAGATTCGGACGAACTAAAGAAAGCGGGAGGCAAAGCGATAACTCCAAATGTAAAAGCGGCAATCGCAGAGCACCGGGGCGTAGTCGACCAATACGGAGGATTGGTACCAAGCATCTCAATCATCGCGATGCCTACCGCCGAACCCACTAGAGCTACTGGGAATGGGTCCATCTCCCACCCCGAGCTAATGATAGAACAAGAGGCGAGTCAGCCACCTGGCACACCAACGCTTCTGCGGCCCGAGGGGCTGGGGCGAAGGTAATCAACCTCCGCCTCTAGGCTGAATCAGCGGCAATGGAACTCTCAGGCGGGGTAGCAGCCCGTAAGGATTAATACAACCTTGCCTCGATCACGGAAAGTGATGTAACAAGCTAGAACAAAGGCTAATACGCAGTAGGCGTGCTCTGGCCAATACCAAATCCGCCTTTGGCGCCGCCGTGCCAAGACCATTCACCGCCAGATCCTATTAAAAACGGCCGTCAAAGCCAAAGACATTAGATGCAAAGCATCGAAGATGTCCGCAATATGGCGATGCACCTGACTTTCACCCTTTCGGCCCATATGGACACCTTCAAGAAAGTCACTAACAAATGAGGATTTGATGACGCCTCACCCTCCCACCCCGCTCAGCTGAAACGCTAGATAGTGAGGCAATGAGTTGGTTCTTTCGAGTGCCCACCGTGATCCATCGACTCATTCCACGCTACTATCAAACGCTTTCCTATCACGGTTCATCCTGCTGATCACGGACATCACAACACAAGTCGGGCTTGTTCAACGCCGTGCAAGGCGCAGGAAACATTGAAGGCATTTGTTACCGTGGCGAAGTGGCGGCGTCTGTCTGCATGACGCGACCTTGATAAAACAATGGCACGGGCACCTTTTAAGCAAGGATTCCTAATGGGACCATTCCTCTATCATCTCAATTACAATCGCCCAACGCTACAGTATGACCACGCCATGAGCGAGGTAGTCATCCACGCACATGTAGAGTTCATCACATATAGAGAAACCCCGCACCGCCAACGCCAAAGAAAGTCTACGCGACCCTCCTCCAAACAGGAGCATCGCTAGATAAAATCTCTCAAGGCCGCCAATCGATAAGAAGAGAGAGTGGCAACAAGGCAACTACCGAGTAAGCTGCAAAAGGACCAACATTACCATTAAGGGCAACCGCCATCCCATGGGGATAACCGTGAAGTAAATGTGATTTGAGTCTTCCAGTGCAGACGCTAAAGGTGTTCTGATCCCCATGTACCTTGTATGAAGAGATATCACGACCGGTGCAAAGACCAGATCCCACCGCCACCCCCAAGAAAGTACCCAAGGGTGGGAAAAACCAAGAAAGCATCGGCAAGTGGTGCAAATACCCACGAGGACAAATGGCCACAACACCAACAACCGCAGCGCCTCAAAACGCAATTGAGACTTTGTATCGTGAGGGTAAACCTGGGCAGTTCTCAAAAGGCCACCGCCCAGTGGTCGCCAACATCGAGCCCATGCGCCAAGATAAACACCATCGACGTGGTGCTCGGATCACCAACATGTCTCATAGAGCAAGAAAGCGCTATCCACGCGTTAACCACCCCAAAGAAATTTGCAACATCCGCTATGAGATATCCGCTTAAGCTCCCAAAGTCCTGTTGGGGAACCCATTACCTTCTCGGGAGGAAGAAGAGCGCGAGTACCTCTACCCCACTGATCCATTCTTGATCGACGCCATGTTCGAGCAAATGGTCCGCGGGAAGGGTCCCCGCCGATCCGGATCTTTGTCAATGCCATCTTTAATGGCCGCTACAACCAACTCTAAATGCGGAATAGAAAATTACTACAAGATCACGAGCCCCCGCCGCTTTCTCTCCGACGCCACACAACCACTAGGCTCTAACTACATGAGCACGGTCATGCCAAGCGCTAGCCCATGCACAAATGGAGATCCACGGAATTCATCGCCATCGATTGCTTGTCTTATAATGCCATCATTGGTCGCATCGCCGCCAACAAATTAAAGTGCATCATAGCCGGATATATGCTTCTCATGAAGTTCCCTACACCCAACGGGACAGCCGTGGTGAAGGGAAGTCAATAAACCGCACGAGAATGTTACTTCAACAATCGCGGGCGCTGTTAACACGCCGCCATGAAATCCTAACAATAGGAAACCATGTGCCGCTGGATCGATGCAATTGAGGATCCCAGTGGACGCATTTAGGAGAAATATGTAAAGAATGAGCTTGTCGACCCGTAAAACATCCTTGAAGGTTATCAAGCATCTCCTCGATTTAGCACCACTGGCGGACGGTCCGCATGGAGTGCTCAGCCTAGCCCTGAGATAAGCGGCGTAACTCACTCGATTTCTCTGAGACAACGCCGTCTTTGCATGGTCCTACACTGATATGGTAGGCATCTCCCCGAAATCATCACGCGACAAGTTGACCATCAAACCATCCTTCTATCCAACCAAACAACGTACGAATGGCCTTTGATGAAGAAAGATATCGTGCAATAGGGAAGAAGTCGCCAAGCTTGAGGGCATTGGGTTCATCCTCCGGGTTAATTATCCCCGGTGGATTTCCAACTTGGTCATAGGTCAAGAAACCTAGCGGAAAGTGGCGGATGTGTGTAGACTTCAAGGGTCTCAACAAGGCATGCCCTAAGGATAGTTTCCGCCACCCCGCAATGACCACGGTTGGTTGGCGTTACAAGCATAAATGGGACATGAGTTGCTTTCAACATGATGGACGCCTTCTCGTGATACAATCAAATCAAGATGCACCCCAAATGACCAAGAGTGCACCACCTTCTACAACCGGCTAGGGCCTATAATCGCTACAATGTCATGCCCTTCCGTGATTGAAGAACGCTGGGGAACATACATACCAAGTTAATGAAAGCCATGTTCACTTAACACCTGGCAAAATAATAAAGGTCTACGTGGATGATATGTTGGTCAAAATCATCAAAGCCGCCAGATACATGGCAAACCTCCGCATCATATTACGCCATTCTCTTGGCCTATGGTATGCGCCTTAATCCGAAAAATGTTTCTTTGCCGCCACCGCTAGCAAGTTTCTCGGGTTACATCACAATGTAGAGAGGCATAGAGGCCAATCGACAAGGTGCAAGCCATCCTCACCATGAAGTCTCCATGGAAGGTACACGTCCGTGAGCCTCAAAGTGGCAAACTAAGCGCCCTTTCTCGGTTCATCTCCGGACTCACCGGCTGATGCCTCCCATTTTCAAGGTTCTAAGGAGGACCCATAAGAAAGTAATCGACTGACCCCGGATCAGTTGTAGGCGGCAATAGCGAGCTTGAAGAGAGTACTTGGCGGCGATCCACTACTCTCCATCCTTGTGCGAGGGTGAGGTACTCTACATATACTTAGCGATATCCCGTCGTGATAAGCTGCGCCATTGTAATGCATTATCTGGCGGGAAGGACAAGATGAGCTCCCATTATTCTCTACAGCCGAGAGGCATAAATAGGGCGGAGACAAGATACACCCCCTCGAGCAGCTTCGGCTTCAGACTAATTGTCACCGCTAGACGCTTCCGCCAATACTTTCAAGCTCATACAATCCATGTCTTAACAAACCAGCCAATAAAATGTAATGCGTAACTCCTCAACATTCAAGACGCCAAAGAAAGTGCGGCCATTGAGCTCGGCGAAGTTCGACATTGACCTACAAGCCATGAACCGCTATGAAGGGGCGGTGGCCGACTTCATTGCCGAAGCTCACGGAGCAAAAAGGATGGGCCCGTCCTGCAGCAGTGGAGGGCTTACACCGCCATGACAAATGGCCCGAGGGATCAAAGACCCAAGCAAATGTACATTGACTGAACCTCCATGTGGGCGACTCCGGCCTCGGCCAAGGCATGTGGCTACCGACGTTATTTTGATAGGCCTGTGGGGACCTAACGCGGAGTACACGCTGAAGTTCAATTCCACGGCCTCAAATAATATGGCGGAGTATGAAGCGCCTATTGCAGGGCTTACTCCTGCGCCATCGACTTCAGTCTTGGCAAATACAACATATTGGCCGACTCCCGCCTAGTCGTTAACCAAGTCAACGGCGGTTTTCAAGCAAAGACAAACAACATACGATAAACTTGGGCTACGCCAAAACACTCTTCATGAAATTCAAATTCCACAACATCACACAAATCCCTCAAGGAAAAGAATGCCAAGGCGATTCAATCGGGCAAGGTTATGGCAAATCGCCAACCACACCAAAGTCCAAATGGACACAAGGTGGAGGCCTTGGCAAGCCAAGCATCACCAAAACTCCTAGCTTAAAATTTTCAACATTGAGGTCCACCCCAACCGGATGGATGAAATCATCGAAAGTACAAGCTCGCGGAACGTACCGCCAACTGCATAAGGTCGGTACGCAAGACTCGCTACGCAACCCGCCATAACATACAAAACGGCAAGCTTTACCGCCAGGGTTCACTCCATCCCAACTTCCTGTCGACCCCCGTATAGGCAAGGTCGCTCAGCAATGATACATGCTTTGGGAATGTGGCAATCACTTAGGGCGCCGTGTCATTAGCAAATCGCAAATCGCACAATGCTAGCGGTACTTCGCCCACTGACTACGACGCACGCATAAGTCTCAAATCTTACCACAAGTGCCAACAATCACGCCGACCTACCACATGCCCCCTGAGTTCCCTCTCGAGCAATCATCGGCCCATGGATTCACTTCCAACTTAGTGGCCTCGACCTACTCGCAAATTGCCAACCGCAGCAAGGGGCAATTCAAATATATCATCATGTGGCCATTGATTACAATAGCAAGTGGATTGAAAGTTTTAACCACGACACCCATAACAACCGCCAAGGTCACTCACTTCCTCCTGAAAAACATCTATCAAGCCGCCATGGCGCCCCCAGCACTATCATCACGCATAACGGAAAGCGCTCAACAACAAGGAACTCATATCCTTCACCGATAACCTGGCACCAAAATGAGCTTTTGCATCTCGCTCGCCACCCCAAAACCAACGCCAAGTCGGCTGCAAACAAGATAATCAAGAGGTCGCTAAAAAGAAGCTCGACGACACCAAGGGCTTATGGGCGGAGAAGCTCTCCTAAGTTCTCAGGGCCATCGTGACAACCCCCAACATCCGCCACGGGTGAAACACCATTCTCAGAGTGATGTTTGGGATCGAGGTCGCCCTACCCATCGAGGTCACTCCGGCCCAACCACTAGGGTGGAGGGATACCAGTCCCCAGACCAACGGCCAAGCATGCATCAACCTCTACAAGGACCTCCTCGAGGAGAAACACCACAGGGCCCATTTGCACAATTTGCAAAACAAATACTGGTATCGCTCAGCTTTCTACAACGCCAGCAGTTAAGGCCCTAAAACCTCCCAACTTGGGGACCGGGTCATGAAGGAAGTCATTCCCCGCCAACGCATCTGGCCCCAACTTGGGAAGCGGCCATACAAAATAGTGGAAGTCGCCACAAGACCTTCTACTTGATGGATAAGGATGGCGCCACAACGACTCCACCATGGAATACCGAACACCTTCTGGTATTATTACAAATAGTCATGCCGCTACCTAAGAGCATCTTGACTTAGCTAAATTTTTGTTTAGTATTTAGCTAAGGGAAGCTACATGTACATTTGCAAGCATAATTAGCTATAATGGGCCACGCCATTGTACCGCCAAAGGTACTAATTCCAACCAAAGGAATGACATGCGCATTACACCGCCAAAGCGTTACTCTCAGCCACGGATCACCTCCGTGATCAGAGCTAACGCTACCACGAAGTCGCGCCAAGATAGCATCGAAGCTTCTCAGGAATCGAACTCAAGCATATATCGGTCCACATCGAAAACAAAAGAGAAGATCAACCTCTTCCTCACCTATAAAAGGTTCTCTCCTCTCTCCTCATTAATTACGCATTCAATACTTACCTATCAAGTACTTTGTCAACATAAATACATTGACTAACTTAGGCATCGGAGAGTTGAAGACCGCCCAACGCGCCTCCTCCTCGACGCCTTTTGTATTTTACTTTTGGATGTGGAGCGAGGCTTTGAGTACTTAGGCAAGTATCGATCCGGCCACCGGACAATATAATAAATGTCCGGCTACCTATCACGGACTTTTAGACATTAACATTGGCGCTCGTGCAGCGTGGGAACCTCTTGAACAAAAAGGCCATCCCACCACAATCACCATGACTAATCTGTAGGGGAACGCCAAGAGCAGTGCAGGACCATCCCGCCATTCCCCAACCCTCCAACCTGGGCCAGTGAGGGCTAATCACAAGACTATTCAACACTCCCGGCCAACCCCCGCGCGGTGAGGCAAATCCAATGCAAGCACCAAAGCCACTGTGTCACGACCTCGCCGCCATGTAACGAAAGTGGCATTGGCGGTGCACTTTTCACAAGGCAAACAGAGAACGTGAAGAGTGAGCGCAGGTGAGAGAGCACTCGAGGCCCAAAATGTGTGGCTACCGATGTCATCGCTTGATGACTCAAAAGGACTGGAAAGAACCGCCAATCCAAATAAGTAGAGCGAAAGTAATCACACAAAGACTCAGCGTAGTCACCTAACACCGCACATTAGCACTCAGGGACTACCATACTGTGCAGTTCCGCTGGACCCACTTCCGCTGAAGCTATCGGGGATGGGGACTACCGCCCCATCCCCCAATTTAATGCTAGAGCAGAGGCAGTCTGCGCATCAAGCACCAACCGCCTTAAGCCTAGGGTGGTAAGAATCCTGAGGGCACTGCGCTGCGCCAAGGCGTGAGGGCAGCCCAATGGAGTACCCGTGCCGGATCCACGGCCTTAATGCAATGTACCCCCAAATTGGAAAGGATGCAACGATTGGAACAGAGGTTAGTCCGGCGGAGTCGAGCGCCCCGGCCAACTCAAAGTCCACTTTTCAAGTCCGCATCAGGCCCTTTATCACGCATTCTGCAAGCTATCGCATCGGCCAGCAAAAACTCCAAATATGTCACACTATAGCGCACGTTGGACCCTTCGGCCCACATGGACACCTTCAAGAAGGTCACCAACAACAAGGGATTTGACGACTCCCACCCTCGCGGCCACTTGTTCAAAACGCTGGGACGGTGAGGCTACATGAATTGGTTCTTCGAGTGCCCACGGATCCATTGACTCATTCCATGCACTATCGCGACACCTTCCTCTCTCGGCTCATCTTATTGTCCGTAGAACATCATAACACAAGTCACCGTTTCAAATTGGCTGTGGGAAACGAATCACCGGGCGCATTAGATCACAAGGTGGCGAAAGCCAAGCAAAGATCTCGCTGCCGCGATCTAGACAAATCAATGGCATCTGGCCTTCAAGCTGTGGACTCCTCAAGGGCCATTCCTCTACCACCTCAACTACAACCATCCAAACGCGGCATATGACCATATCATGAGTGAGGCGGTCATTCACGCCAGTGGAATTCATCACATATGGAGAAGCCCCCACCGCCACCGCTAACGCCAAAGAAAAGACAACACAACCCACCTCCGGTCAGCGAGGCCGTTAATAAAGCACCCGCCGCACCGCCAACCGACAAGAAAAGGGAATGGCAGCGGGCCACTACTGTAACAAGCGCTGTAAGGACTAATACCACAAGGGGCAACCGCTCCAACCTAGGAGGATAACCGCAACAAGCAAACGGAGTCTTCTCGGTATGCAGATGTTCACGGTCCTCACAACCTCGTATGAGGAAATATACAATCAGTGCAAGGATCAAATCCCGCCACTCACCCCCAAAGAAAATACCCAAAGACTCCGCAAACCTAGAAACACCTAAGCAAGTGGTGCAAGTACCATGAGGACGGCGGTCACAATACCAACAACACCGCGAACGCGACTAAAATGTACCATTGAGACCCCTGCACCGAGTGGCAAGATGGAGCAGCTCAAGGTGCGCCAACCGCCACTGCGGATCGCCAACGCCGGAGACCTTGGGCCGTGATTAACGCCATTGACGGCGGTGCTCCAATCACGAGCATGTCTCACAGGCAAGGAAGCGTTATGCACGCCCAATCACCCAAAGGAAGTCCGCAATATCCGCTACGCAGAGGTCCGCCAAGCTCCCAAGAACGGGTTGGGAACCTATTACCTTCCTCGTGAGGAGGAGGAGCGCTGAGTGCATTTACCCCATGACTCTACCCATTCTTGGTCGATGCCATTCTTAGCAAATTCTCAATAGGGAGAATCTTGGTGGATAAGCTGGTCCGCTGGGTCAACGCCATCTTCAGGTGTTGCTCACACCACCTCAGCGGAACAAAAACTACTCCGTGATCACGCAGCCATTGCTCAGCCTTCTCCGGTGGACGCCATACAACCGATAGGTTCGGATTACATGCGACCGGGTTATTGGCACTAGCCCATGCATGGCGAGGTACATCACGAATTCATTATTGTCGCATCGCTTGAGTTCGCATAACGCCATCATTGATTGGTCGCACCGGCCTTTAACAAGCTTCAAGTGCATCATTAATTGCCGCACATGCTTCTCATAAAGTTCCCCACGCCAACCATTACCTGGCCGGTATGGGAGGGGAAGCCAAAGAAACCGGCACGAGAATGTTATTCAATCGACTATAGCGCCGGTCGACGCCGCCATGAAATCCTCGATCATTTGTGGGTAATGAGGCACCGCCACCAAACATCTTCGAGGATCCTAGGGATGAGGAGGAGAAATATGTAAGGAAGGAGCCTGGCCAACCCGGACACGCCGTTGAAAGTTGTTCGCATCTCTCAGACGAGCACCTCGGCGGACAATCCGCGATAGCCTCAACTAGACCCGTGAGGCCGAGGCGTAACTCACTCCAATTCCTACGTGATAACGCCGCCCGTCTTTGCATGGTCCCTACGCGGACATGCCGTATCTCTCCCAAATTATCACTCATAAATTGACCATCAAACCCTCCTTTTATCCCATCAAGCGTAAGCAAGGGCCTTCATGAGGAAAAATACCGCAATCGGAGAGGAGGTCGCCAAACTCCTGTGACATTGGATTCATCCGCCAAGTCATCTATCCCCTGATCTCAAATTTGGTAATGGTCAAAAGCCCAAATGCAAGTGGCGGATGTGTGTCGACTTCAAAAATCTCAACAAGGCATGCCCAAAGGATAGTTTCGCTACCTGTGACGATCGCCTAGTCGATTCAACGGCCGACATGAGCTCCTCAAAGCATGATGGACGCTTTCTCCGGATACAATCGATCAAAATGCACCCCAAATACCGTGAATGCACCACCTTCACCACCGACAAAGGCCTCTATCGCTACAATGTCATGCCTTTCGGCCTCAAGAACGCCGGTAACTTACCACGGCTGATGAACGCCATGTTGTGAGCATCCGAAAAAATCATCGAGGTCTACGTGGACGCATATGCTAGTTAAGAGCATAAAGGCCGGCCGGACATGTGGCAAATCCTCGTGATCATAGTAACCATTCTCCCCGCCTATGGTATGCCTGACAACCCTTAAAATGTTTCTTCATGGGTCACCGCTAGCAAATTCTCGGTTACATCGCCACGAAGCGAGGCATCGAGGCTAACCTGATAAGATATGTGTCATCCTTAACCTCGGGCGGACTCGAGTATAAGGTGGACGCCCAATGCCTCCGAGTGGCAAGTTAATCGCCTTTTCTCGATTCATCTCTCTCACTCACCGATAAGTGTGCCCCATTCTTCAAACTCCTCAAAACAACTCACAAGAAGGTCATCGACCGGAACCCTGAGTGTAAAGCGGCCTCCAGTGGCCTCAAGGAATACCTGCGGTGGCCCCTCTCGCTTTCTCGGCCCCTCGCGTGCAAGGAGAAACACTATTCATATACCTAGCGGCCTCGACGGCGTAAGTTGCGCCATTGTCCCACGGGAAGGCCAAGATGAGCTCCCGGTGTTCTACGCCGGCAGAGGCATGAACGGAGCGTAAACAAGATATCCTCCCTTGGAGCAACTGCCCTCGCGACTTATCGTCGCCGCCAGACGCCTCGCCAATACTTCCGTGCTCACACGCATCCATGTGTTAACCAATCACCACGAGGCAAGTGATGCGAACCCCTCAACACTCGGGCGCCAAACAAAGTGGGCCATTGAGCCTGAGTTCGACATAGAATACAAGCCAAGAACCGCCATGAAGGGCTGTGCAAGGGCGACTTCATCAGCTGAACTCACCGAAGGCCACTGTAACCCTGCATCGACGTAACCCTAATGTAAATGGTAACCGCTGAGGAAACAATTTCCCCACACTCTGATTGGAACTCGCATGTGGACGGCTACGCTAGCGCCAAGGCCGGGCGCCGAGTCATCTTAACAGACCTCGGGATCGAACGCTGAGTACGCTGCTTGAAATTCAACTTCAAAGCTTCAAACAACATGGCGAGTACGAGGCACTCATCACGGCCCCGCCTCCTCGCCATTGACTCGGCACAAATACAACATATTCACGACTTCTCAATTAGTCGCTAACTGTGTCAACGACATGCCTTCCAAGCCAAGGACCGGCAGCTAGCGCATATTTGGGGTACGCCAAAACGCTAAGCTAAAAGTTCAAATTTCACACCATCACACAAATCCCTGTGGAAAAGAACGCCAAGGTCGATTCATCAAGCGAGATCGGCAACCGCCGGCCGCATCGTGAGTCCAAATGGACACAAGAGTGGAGTGCCTTGACAAGCCAAGCATCACAAAGACCCTAGCGGAGATCTTCAACATTGAAGTCAACCCCTGCTGATGGGACGGTGATCATCAGATACAAGCCGCAATGCAAGACATCATTGCCGTGAGGATAAGGTCTCAGGCGAGAGGCGGCTCAGCGAGGAGGGCAACCCGCTACAAAGATCCAAAATGGCAAACTCTACCGCCATGGATTCACTCACCCCAACCTCCTCACTGCCTAACCCCGCAGGAGGGAAAGGTCGCCCTAGCTGAAATCCATGGCGAGAATGTGGAAACCACTCAGCGCCAGATCCTTGGCCAACCGCACAATGCGACAGGCTACTTCGCCCACACTTGGTGACACGCCTGCGATTTCGGAGGTCTTGCCACAAATGCCAACAGCTTGCGAGATCTCCCACATGCACCGCAAGGCAGTAACCTCCTGGCCAATCATCACCTACCATGGATTCACTCCACGCGGGGCCTTGATTTGATGGGAAAATTCCAAACCGCCAAGGGCCGCTCAAATACATCATCGCTAGCCGCCGACTACAAATAAAGAAGTGGATAGAGGCAGAGCCACTAACTAAGAATAACTACCGCCAAGGTAATTCGCTTCCTCCGAAGAACATCTATCGCCGCTATGGTGTCCCACATACAATCATTAAGGCATAACGGCACACACGCTTCAACAACAAGGAACTCATATCGCTCACCGCCAACCTTGGCACCAAGATGCTTTTGCCCTCATCGCTCACCCCCAAACCAACTACCAAGTCGGGCAAAGAAAACAAGATAATCAAGAAAACCGCTAAAAAAGAAACTCGGCGACGCCAAGGGTTTGTGGGCTGAGAAACTTCCGAAGTTCTATGGGCCATCCCGACAACTCCAACCTCTCGCCACCGGCCAAAACACCCTTTGTATGATGTTCTGAACAGAGGTTGTCCTACCTATTGAAGTAACTCCAATTTACCGCTAGGTCAAGGCTACACGCCTGAGACCAACAAAGAATCTGGCATCAACCTCGACAGTGGACCTCCCTAGAGGAAAAAGACACGAGGCCCATTTGCAGACAACCTACAAAACAAGCAAATGGTATCGCGCTTCTATAACGCCAGGTCAAGGCCCTAACCTCCAACTGGGACCGGGTAATGAAGGAAGTCATTCCACCACCAACAACAAAACTCCGCCAACTTGGGAAGGTTGTCCATACAAAATCGTAGAAGTCGTTAGCCTGCACCTTCTACTTAATGGACAAGGATGGCGCCACCAATTTCACCCTTGGAATACCTAACATCTTCTGTATTACTACAAATAGTCATGTCGCTACCTAGGAGCATCTTGACTTAGCTAAATTTTTGTTCAATATTTAGCTAAGGGAAGCTACCCAACGGTACATCCCCACTTTTGTAAAACCCGATCCGCCAGCTTATCAATGAAACGAGGAATTATTCAAACCATTGTTACCAAGTCTAGCACCGAGGGCAACCGTAACGCCAAGAATCGCCACGGACTACGTCCGCCACGCCAGCACTTAGACCAATCTTAATTCCTTTAATGTTTCATTGATTGCAAAAGAAAATTCCAAGTCAAAGCCCTAGTGGTACAAGCATATCATGACAAAACCAAAATTCCAAATTTCATTTCATATATTGAGGGTCGGGACTCCCCACCCAAAAATATTCTTTACATCCAACAAAAATTCTCAGCCTCGGCTGCTACACAAAAAAAAAGGGGAAGTTCAAGATCTCAGTGGGTTGGCTTCCACGCTGCCTTCAAGGCATACGCAGCCGCCGCTCGCCATGCTTGTTTGTTCGTAACTCAAGGCGCAAATGGGACTTGAGTCTCTATGGTCCCATCCGGCCGAGCGCTGAGCCGCCATGAAACCGCACGGGACACCTCCACCGGGTAGGAGGAGTCCGGCCGGAATCATCCGCCGGCCGCAAAACATTCTCCACGCCTCGAGCTAGCCGCTTCAACTTGGACATTCTCGCGACCGGGCGGCCACTCTTCTAAGCAGCCGTACATTCTTCGGCTATGCACGGCTGGGCCGGGACGCCTTTGCCGATCAATGGCACCCTTTTGGGTCAAGATCTCCACATTGGCTAGGCGCCGCCTTCGCCGCCGCCATCGCTTTTGTACTCACTCACATCGCTTAAATTTCTCTCCACGGGCGACGGCACGCACGGCCTCCTTTCGCCCCTCGGCCCACCTCAAATTTCCAGCTTCTTCACCTCCCCTTGCCCCGGGCGGCGCACTCCGCCGGATATCAATCTTCTTTTCCTTAGCGGCCACCTCGCTCCTCGCAGCCAGGCCATCTCGCCTTGCTCCAGCCTTGGAGACGTGTTCATTTCGCTTCCACATCCCGGCCGGATCCGCCACTTCCAGCCTTGCCACGAAGCGCCCGCAGCGATCGCAGCCTCGCTTTCATCAGCGCCGCTTCCACACCCGCCAAATTGCCCTGGCATCCGCCAGCTCCCCTCGAAGTCTCTTGATCTCCTCCCCGAGCCGCACCTCAATCCGGTTGCTTCGACGCCGCCAGAACATTTCATTCAAATTTCTAACCGCCAAAGTGACCAAAGGCCGAAGCTAAAGTGGCGAAGTTGTCAATCGCCGTAGTGGCGCGAAATCCCCGCTTGCCGCCAAAGCCCAACCGCCAAGTAGAGATGGAAGAGAAACTCCCGCCATCGTCGGCCATGAACTTCTGGCGTATTGGCCCAAGGAGTCCGAATCGCTCCAGGCGCCTCTCAGCAAGCAGCCCGGTGCCTTTGGCGGAGCTTGTCGAACCTTCTTTGCCGACGGACCTCGATGATCTCCGCTGGCTATCCCTCATCCTCTCCTCGGAGTCGTCTCCCGCTTCCGCGCAGAGCACCCGTGTGTTTCCCAGCTAGCGGGCACCAGCCCCCTTTATGCTGCTCCAGCCGGCCACTGCAGTATAGCGATCCCTCACGCCATGCCGCCTTCTCTCGTGACTCCACTTGGGCCTCAAGGGCAACCACCCTCTTCTTTCGGGCGAGAGCAATGGACCCCTTCTTCCCCGACCTCTCCACATTGGCCCCCGGCCGAATAACATACAGCCGCTTGGCGCCAAGGTGGAGTGGTGTGGCATGGCCCGGCACTACCCTGAATTCCTCGGATAGGCTCACCGGCCGCTCCTCCTGTTCATTACCGCCTTCCTCGGCCTCCCCGCCTCGAGGCGTACATGGCCTCCAAGAAATTGTCAATCTCAAAGACGGTCCATGGCCTTCTCAAAAGCTGCCGCTGCTAGCTTTGTTGCCCCGCTGAGTCTCTAAAAAAAAGTGTACACGTCGACCTCGCATAAACTAGCAAAAGGTAATCAGATGGCGGAGGTTTCTTACTAACGACAGCGAGTCAGCTTGTTGATCGACCAACAACTCCCAACCTGGTCGTGAGACGGAAATCCAAAGCAAATTGCGATTCCGCCAACAAGCCTCGATGCGCCACGCCAAGCACTCTTCCTCACGAAGTCGTTATACCGCAAGCCCGCTACACAACAAGAATAATGATTAGCATACGGCATAAGGCTATACATAACGTTAAACACCGTGACGCGTGTTCAAATGGAGACCGCTGCATAACCCTCGGATGGGCTGAAACTCCGACTTAATCCTAAACGCCTGGCATCCCTCGCTGGACTCCGGGATTGGTACTCCCACCCCGGCCAAGTGGCAACGCCAGAAGGTCCCCCGCCAGTAGGACATCGAATCCCTCAAGTTCTCGGACACCAAGGCTCCCGACGGCTACTCAAATTCACCCGCCTCTCTCAAGAACCTTGGCGCTTCACGCATACACCGCTTCTCAGAGAAGTGCAAGAGATTCTCCTCGCCAGTTGGGCCACGCTTGGCCCCTCGCAAATGCGGGACAAATACAAGAGTTCATCGCCAACATCAACCGCCACATGTCAGCAGATTCGCCAAAGGCAAGGCCAACTTCGCACACCAAGATTTGTAGATTGGGCACGAAGCGGAGCTGCCACCCCTTGACGCAATATTGCCTGCGTGCACGGCCAAATTCACCGGGAGAATGGAGGCCTTCTCATCCATCGGTTTCCACGACGCAGTAGCTTCCACGCCAGCCGAGCAACCTAAACATCCGCTTCAACCGATTGACGCAGAATCTGCAGCCATCCTCCCTCCAAATTGCCAATGTGGGTCCCATCCCCGAGAACCCATGCCGACTCGCGTGTCCTCCCCCACGTGATCTCCCCCATCACGGAACCATCGGGCGCTAGTTAAGCATTTTCCAAATTGCCGCTCACGCCTATCCCGAAATGCAGCAGCCTCTCCGCCTCTGTAGAACTTTCCTCGGACGCCAAGCACCCACCCATGACTACTTCCTGTGGTATGGTTTGTAAGTGCTCGACCTCTATGGGCTCTGGCAAATGGAGGTTCCCCGTGACGCGCGCATCTGGACGAACGAACGAGTCAATAAAATTCTATCCATCACAATAACGACACGCCGTAATCTCGAGTCCTCACCGCCGAAATCTCTACGACGCTAGCCATCCCAAACCCTAAAACCCAAATCTAAGTTAGCTCAAAGAACGGATCTAACCTATCCCCATACCAGCTTATAGCCAAGAACACCAAGAATGTATACCCTTAAAATAATACCAAACACCTAACAAACACACTCAACCCAGATTCCACCATCTAGCAAAAAGCCTAAATACCAACTCTCTATCAAGCACCATAACCCACCCCAAATCACACTATACACCCTCCTAGAACAACAAAGAAGACACCAATCCTTAAATAGCAAAACAAACCCGGAAATCGCCAAAACTAATGAAACAGACAGAGAACTGTAATACTAACCTCAGCCGATGAAACTTTCTCGAGTCGTGGTGCGCTAGTCTCCTAAGACGTAAACTTTCGCTCTTCCCGCACGTGAACTCCGTCAAGGAATCACGCAAGCAGCCTCTTTCTTGAATCTCTGACACACGAGCTTGAAGACAAAGTAGGGTTTGAGGTTTTGGCAACCGACAACCGCTACGCTCCCCCTTTATGTCCACATCGTGGGCTTCCGGGCCGCCGAAAGTAAAAACGCATCATCACGCGACCGGCCATTAATGCGTGTCCCACGCCTACACTAACTCTCCAGTTAACCGAGGCGACGCCGCTATTTAACTCCATCATTGCTCGCGATTAATGGCGAGAAGACGCCAGCCGGTGGAGATCACGCTAACCCTCTAGCGCTTTGCCACGGTTCCGCCACCATCGACAAAGCCGCCTAAGGAAGCAACCACTTAGTAAGCAACGTCACCAATTCGACGGTCTCCTACCGAAATACAATTCGCCAAATGAACTTCTCTCACTTTTCATCTCGCGGACTAAGTCTCCGCTGAGTTTAAACTCGCCAAATTTTAACTTCTCACTTTTCTTCTCGCGGATCTAAGTCTCCACTGAAGCCAACGCCGCCACCGAACTTCTCACTTTTCATCTCGCGGACTAAGTCTCCGCTGAAGTTTAAAACCCGCCAGCCGAACTTCTCACTTTTCATCTCGCGGATTTGTCTCCCACGGAAGCGAAACCCCGCCAAATGAACTTCCCACTTGTCTCTCGACACCGCCGAGGTCTCCGGCCATATGGAGGTTCTCCCTTGTCATCCCCGCAAATGAGGCGCCTTCCGCTACACCACACACCGCTAGCAACCTCTTTCGTTTCGCTAAGTCAGACTTTTATTCAGCAGTATCAGCCAATAAAGTACTACCAAGCACGCCTACTGGGCAACCGCTTCCTGCTTCAACCGGGCCGGGGACATCCGCCACCGGCTGATCCCGAGGCCACGCCACTCCTCGACAACGACCGGCCACGCTGCTAGCCGGGATTGTCCCCCTACGGACACGGGACTAGTCAACAGTCCTACGACGGCCTTGATCGTGCACGCTGACCCCCCGGCCACTTGTACTAAGATCGGGCTCTCGCTACTCAACACCCTCTCGCCCGCGGCAGCCCTCAACAAACAAAGTACCCCATCCTGAGGTCTATCTTAGCCTGGGAGTGGGGGACTGGGGGCCTAGCAGGCCCACCCGAAAGGGTATAAAGCTGCTTGCTCATTAAATCCATGGTTGACAACGATCGACGCTTAATTATGCTCTTGCAAAGTCTAGCTTTAAGAAAACGCTTCAAATCACGAGCAACTCCCCAACCAAGATTGCCCTCCTTGGATCGGGACTTGGGGACTTGTACATACATGTACATTTGCAAGCATAATTAGCTATAATGGGCCACGCCATTGTACCGCCAAAGGTACTAATTCCAACCAAAGGAATGACATGCGACATTAATACCGCCAAAGTGCTACAAAATTTCGGGCCGGATCACCTCCAGATCGCCGGGCCAACGCTACCGCCACGCTAGCCGGCCAGCCAAGATAGCATCGGCTTTCAAACTCGGGAACTCAAGCATATCACCCCACATCGAAAAACAAAGAGAAGATCAACCTCTTCCTCACCTATAAAAGGTTCTCTCCTCTCTCCTCATTAATTACGCATTCAATACTTACCTATCGCTACTTTGTCAACATAAATACATTGACTAACTTAGGCATCGGAGAGTTGAAGATCACTTCAACGGTCTCTTCTTCGACGCCCTTTCAGTATTTTACTTTGATGTAGCTGAGGCTTCTGGAGAGTACCGCAAGAGTATCGATCCGGCTCACCGGACAAGCGTATAACAAAGGTCCGCCATCACGGCACTTTTAGACATTAACACTACCCATCGCTAAGCATAACCCCTCTTTTGTAAACGCCGATCTCTCACCATCAATGAAACGATGAATTATCCAAACCATTGTTCTCCACGCGACAAGGTAATTGGCAACGCCTAAACAATGGGCCAATGGACAACGCTCGCTACACCGCATAATTTTTGGAACAATTTTAATTCCTTTAATGTTTCATTGATTAACAAAAGCAAAGTCAAAACTCTAGCTGTGATAATGCAACATCTGCACAACACAATAATGTCATTAGAAACAATCCCACACTCTGGCAAAATTTCGTATAAATAGCAATACTTCATATATCTAGGGTCAGGACTCCCACCAAAAATATTGTCAAGTTACAAAAAAAAGCCTTAATGCGCATTACAAAAAAAACACTGTATGACCTGGGAGACACGCATGGTCTTCGTGGATCGGCTGTTGAGACCAGGGGCGGCCATATCCTCACCATCCAATCTGGCGGGTTACCCCGCCAAGCTGCTCGTCTCATCGGACCCAAATCACCATGGTACCATCCGGCCGGGTGTAAGGCAGCCATGAAGTTGGCACTTGAAATTTCGGATTGAGTTGGAGGACGGAGTCCGGCCGAGAGTCAACTCACCGGACGCCACCGCTCCCCGGGCCCATCGCCTCGAAAGGCACCCTCGCTTTGAGTGGGAGCCACACCGCTATGCTAAGGTTCATGTCGACTGACGGCCTGGCCGACCCTCGGACGCTTTCACCCAATCGATGGCACCCTTCTTATTCAGCCAGATCCGTTCGCGGCTAAGCACGGGCCTTCACCGCCCGCGGAGAGCTTGCTTGAATATTGGAGATCGGCTTCAACGGGCGCCACCTCTCAGACATTTTCTCGGCCCCTACCGCAACCTCACTCTCCAACTTCTTCTCGCCTCACGCATATTTGGCTGCAAACCCTCGCCAAAGGATTTCTTCCCGCTTTCCCTTCTCACGCCAATCGGGTCCTTCAATAAAGCTATATCTTGCTCCAAATGGGAAAACCCCGTCGCTCCACTCAAGGTCCCGCTCAATGGCATTTGACACTCAACTCTGCCGCGGGCATCCACCGCTGGGCCGCATCACCGCCTTTGTTTAGGAGTCGCTGATTTCCGCCAAATTTTGTCGTGGTGTCTCCCCCAACTCCCCTCAAAACCTTCAATCTTCCTCCAAGAACTCGCCGCAAATTTTGAGGCCGCTCAACGCCCCAGAACAACCTCGTGTAGCCCAACGGACAGTGCCCAAATACCGAATCAACGGGCGATTACTGAACGGCTGGCCGTTTAGCGAATCTGGCCCCATCCACGCCTCACGAACCCGAAGTCGCCAAGAAGATGGGAAAGGAACTCCCATTACGGATCATTCAAGAATTCCGCGATAGGCGGTAAAGAGTCCAACCCGCCATTCTTTGGGCCTCAAAGCAGCGGCAATACAATCACCGATGGCTGAGTTCGCTTAGCCTTCTTTTCCTCGCCTCGCCGACGCTTCAATGCTAAGACGGCGTCGGCCGGCCTCTTTTCGCTCGCATCGACATCGCTCGACGCCTCTTCCAAGAACGTTACCACTCGAATGGCAGGTAACCCTCGACAACAAGCTCGGGCGCGCCCCTTCAGGCTCTAACCCCGTAATAATAATCGGCTCCTTCCTCGACACCGGCTCGCTTTTGGGGCCCTCGCCACTGGCGCGCGCACTCTCTCTCCTTGGTCTTCGCTGAGCGGATTGACATTGCTCCCGCCAGCAGTCCCTTGCTTCTGGCGCAACCCCCGACGGCTCCATTGCGACCACCTCACCTCGAGGAGCAAGGTGTGAATGACGCAGGCATTGGCATCACTACCTCGGGCTCACGACCGCTCACCGCCAGTGGTCCGTGGATCGGCGACGGCCGGCTTGCGCTCGCCGCAAGCATACATGCCCTCCAGAGTTCTGAAATTCCGCCGGTCCATGGCCTTATCAACGCTGGCCGCTGGCCGGCCTTGTTGCCCTGAATAACATAATCGAACCGTAAAACACACAACGCAGTTAGCGTGGCACAAAAAAACACCGGTCGGGCGGAAGACACTTTACATCATAATGTCTAAAGTTCAGAGGTAGTCAAACCTTTTGAAAGCAACGCGATCCGTTGCATGGATCAATACTTGTGACGTTCTCAAAGCTTCCGCCACCTGTCAAGTAAAATACGTGATGCCAGAGGAGGAGACCGCTACTGGCTTCTTCGAATCTCCGTCACCTAAGTTAGTCAATGTATTTATGTTGACAAAGTAACAAGAGGTAAGTATTAAATGCTTAATGTAATGAGGAGAGAGGAGAAAACCTTTTTATAGGTGAGGAGGAGGTTGATCTTCTCTTTGTTTTCGATGCGCGGGACCTGATGTGCTTGATCCCCCTAGGGAGCTTCGGGATGTTATCTTGGCTGCCTAGCGTGTGATCCTGGGTGATCCGAGGTCTCAGCCGCTCACCGTCACGTATATTCATGTTATTCCCTTGGCGGGGAATTAGTATTCTGGCGGTACAATGAAATGAGCGTGAGCCCATTATAGCTAATTATGCTTGCAAATGTACATGTATGTACACTTACCAAGTGGCGTAGTCAATCCCAATCAACCAAAGAACTCCCAAACCGGTGAGCGTGAGAGAAGGTCAAGAAGGTTACCAAGTTAATGTCTAAGACTTAGTGGTGGCTAAATCTTGGTTACTTGGCCGGTTCGATGGAAGGACCGCTACTTGTGATGTGCTCAAGTACTCCCGCTACACATCCAAGTAAAATACACAAGGGCGTCGAGAGGGAGACCACGCCGCTTTGCGGTCTTCTCTTCTCGATGCCTAAGTTAGTCAATGTACTTATGTTGATGTAATAACTTGATCACGTAAGTAGTTAATGCGTGATTTAATGAGGAGAGATGAGTGAACCTTTTTATAGGTGGGGAAGAGGTGACCTCTTCCTTCTTTTCATGTGGGACTACATGCTTCCCAGTTCGGCCAGGAGCTTTTGATGCCGCTTTTGGCACGCGCACAATGGCGTCGTGTGATCTCAGGGGTGAGCCGAGGCTCAAAGTGTAGCCCTCGCTTGGCCGTGGTTTCCATAGGTCACACCGCTGGTGGTAGTTGGTACATTTGGCGGTGGCATAAGTGGTAGCTCATTATAGCTAATTATGCTTGGCAAATGCTCATGTAAATACAGCTTACGGGTTCCGGCCAAACCACTTTTAATCCTTGCTACGCTGCTTTGCTCCTCGTGCTTCAAGTTAAAGCAAACCCGCCATACACAGAAAAAGAAGCAATGATTAGAAAAATACGTGCATATCATACAAACAAACCCGACAACTTCGATCGGGAGGCTAGCGACAACCTGGATTGGTTGGAACTCCGACTTAATCCTAAACGCCGCTGCCCCTCGCTTCACTCCGCGCATAATATTCCCATCCCGTGGTCGCATAATACGTAAGGTAGCCCGCTAGGGGACATGGAATATTTTTAGATTATTGATCAACTTGGGGCCCACGATGGCGAAGTCAGGTTGACTGGTCTCTGGCTACACCGGCTACACCCGCACGTGAGCGAAGTTCGTAAAAGTGAAGTACCTCCGCCACGGTTGGCCGCTTCACAGCCAAAGCGAGGCCTTGAGCGAGTTCAACGCCATCAGCTAATCGCCACATATTAGGACAAATTTGCCCAAAGGCAAGATTGAACTCGCAAACCAAGATTTGGAGGTTCTGGGCAGCTTTTAAGCGTGACCCCTCATGTAAGATGGCCTGCGTGAACGGGCGGCGTGCTTATTCGGTAGGATCGACGCCCTCTCATCCCTCGCGTCGGTCGCGAATCTCACTACGCTAGAAACTCGAAACACTCGCTTTTAGCCGATTCACGGTACCGCGATTATCGGACCCCGCCTGCATCAATGTGAGTGCCACGAAGAACCCACGCCGACTCTACTTCTTCCCCGCTAGCCTCTCCCCCATTAGCGGAACCACTAGCCGCTTATTACTAGCTAACCTCTCCTCTCATTTAGCGCCTCTGGCGGCAAGTTTCCTCCCTTGTCGTCGAACTCTCTTCGTCAGCCTACCTCGAGCCATCACTACGCCCTGTGGTATATAGTTTGTAAAGGTTAGATGTTTAGCTGCTTCGGCAAAGGAGGTTCCTCGCAAGAGCATGGACGCATAGCAGTCAATAAATATCCTATCTCAAGTAACGCCGAGCGCACACGCGGACCTTGAATCCTCACCGCCGGAGATCTCTACGACACTAGCCATCACAAACCCTAAAACCCAAGTGGTCAGTTCAACAAGATCTAAGCTAACCCTATGTCAAACTTTAGCCAAGAACACCAAGAACAACCATACCCGGAAAAACCCGTGAAAATACCAAAACAAGAACACAATGTATATGCGACTCAGAACCCGATTCACCATCTAACAAATCCATAAACCTCAACTCTCCGCCACAAACACCTAAACTCATCCCCAAAATCATTCTAGACCCTCCCGGACACACATTGGAATGGCACCGCTCACTTCAAATAGCAAAAAGGTAAATTGACAAAAACAATAAAACAAGGCACGGACTCGATTACTAACCCTGAAATGGAGGAACCCTTGGTGTGCTTGGAGATGATTGTCTTCGTGACGGCTTAATTTCTCTTCTCAAGCAAAGAACAACACACTCGATTTGCGTATGCACTCCTCGGCTCTCGAGAAAACAAGGCCGAAGATGACAAGTTAGGTTTGAAAGGAAAAAATGTTAAACTCTCTAATCTTCCCTCTCTTTTATGTCAAAAATCCACGAAAATCCGTGCCGTCCATTTGAAAAATGACATCCATACGACGGCCCGTAGCATGTACCCCACAATCGCATTCTACTATCTCTGGATTAACTAAGGCGTGCGCCACCGGTTACAAAAGCGATGATTACTGCGCATTAATGACGAAGAGACGGGCCGTGCTAGGGAAGGCGCATACCCGCGACGCCAACCCAATACATGACAGCCCGCGTCGGGAGTTGTCGGGAATCAAGCGCCTATCCGATGTAAACCGCTAAAAAGCAAGCATACCAATAAGCGGGACGGTCTCCGCTTAAGCGCAACATCAAGCGGGACTTCTCCCCTTTCATCTTGCAAGCGAGGCGGTCTCCTAAAGCTTGGCTTACACCGCTAGCGGGACTTCTCCCTTTCATATTGCCAATGAGGCGATCTTAGGCGAAATAACACCGCTAAGCTGGACTTATCCTTTTCATCACCATGGCAAGCGAGGCAGTCTCCCGCGAACACACGCTAAGCGGGACTTCTCCCTTTCATCTTGAAGCTAGGCTAGACAGTCTCCGCTTCGTGGCTTAAACACCTAAGCGGGACTTCTCCCTTTCATCTTGCAAGCGAGACCGCTCTCCAGCTAAGTGCAACACCGCTTGCCGAAACTTCTTCCCTTTCATCTTGCAAGCTAGACCTCATCATATGGCCCTTGGGCCCAAAGCCCACTGACCGGCCCTTCCATTAGGCGGTAGGCCCTGACTCTCTTTCTCAAATAGGGTAGGGTAAGGGTCATACAAATTAGGCCCAGGCCCGATTGAGCCCGTAAGGGGCTAGGCACTGCGGCCTACTCTAAAATTTATATTTTATTTTGTTATTTTCTATTACATGATATATATGTATAAAACTATAGAAGTATAGAGTCCTCATATTAGGAAACGGGTCTTTTAAATAGAGTCTCATCCTGCTTGAGGCCCAAAGGTACGAAACCCAACTCCAAAAACCAACGATCCAAGTCCAACTCAAGTCTCCAATATGCCAAACCCTAGCGCTACCGAGTAATCGAGGTCTTCGTGACAAAAAGCGAAAACGGTTATCCTCCTCCTCTCTCAAAACCGCCTCTTCCTTTAGAGAGCAAACCCATACTCCTCTAATCCTCATACGCCGCAATCACCACTACCGCCTCCATTCCCGACATGACCCGGTGAGGTAAAATTGCTCAGCCTCGACCTAGGTCTGCGGCTTGGTGGATCTGGGCCTCCTCCGTCTCGACCCACGCAGGCCCTGGTGGATGGCTCCTCGGTCTCGACCGCTGAAGCTTGGTTGGCCCGGCTCCTCCAGATCTCGACCTCCCACTTCAAGGTGAGGACTTCCGCTCCCGCTTTTGTTTGTTCCGGGTTTGGATCTCTCTCCATCTCACGAAATCTCACACTTCTTCCGATTTATTCGATTTGTCTTCCTTTTTGTGTTTGACTTGCAAATGATTGGATCTAATATTGATTTTGATTTTTGATATTTTCAATTGTTAGGTGCATCCGGCCGGAGAAGAGCTTTGAGACATATAACAAACCTGAGCCGGATGGGAAGACAATACCGCCAAGAAGCTAGGGCCGCAACCAAGACAGTGGTCAGGCGGTTCCAGTAATCGTAGGGCTCGGGCCGGAAGACAAAGCAGCTACCGAGCCGATTATGATGTTCTAAACTACAGCATGGTGTTGCTATATTGTACTTCCCTGTCTAATAACTAATCGGATGGAAGAGAAAGCAGCCGAGCCGATTCTACTTTCTCTCGATATCGGAGGTACTCATTCCCATACACTTGGTGATATCGGTGATGTTATGTATTGAGCATTTGAGTAATTGATACGTAAGGTTGAATCAATTGAAGATTAAGGAAAGGTGTGTGACCTGCTTTTTGATCTGGTATGTTTTGTCTCATTGCTAAAATTGAGGTTTCAATGTACTTCTTTGCATTTGTTGTCGAATCAAATATATGTGGTTAAACCGAAAGTGAAAATGAAATATATGTCCGTAACTCCGTATAGCAAGTTTTTTAGAATTATTTGTTCAGCTTGCATTTATATATGTTGCTAAACTGAAATCCTACATAAACTAATTATATGGTTTTTCTTTTGCAGGTTCTTTTGTTTGGTTGCCATGAAAGATTACCACTTGTGAATTGATGAAGGCTTGATCGGGCTTTTGTATCAAAGTGTCAAACATTGCTTCATTTTTTGTAGCCTCAAGGCTTCATCGCCTTCCTGTGCAGTTTCATTTCAATTTCAAATCTATTACTTGATCAAGTACAAAATGTGAGTTGGTTTGTAGATATTTGTAATTAAATCAAGGTTCTCAAATCTATATATATATATATATATATATATATATATATATGTGTGTGTGTGTGTGTGTATATATATAATTTTGTTTTTCCGCTTGAGTTTATGTAGTTAGCAAAATTGTGTTTTATGTGAGTTAAACAAAGGCCCTACCGGCCCTATTCGAAAGAGGCTAGTCTCGGCCCTGCCCTCTTCGCCCTTGAGGAATGGGCCGTATGGGGGTAAGGGCTTAAGTATTGAAGCCTCTGCTTCTCCGCCTCACCCGCCCCTAACTTTGTTGACTTGGTCAAGCCCGCCCGGTCCTACCCTAAGCCCTAAAATTTAGGGTAGGGCTACTTTGGCCCGCCCATGATGAGGCCTATTGCAGCGAGACGCCGTCTTAGCCAAGCGCAACACCGCTAAGCGGGACTTCTCCCTTTCATCTTGCAAGCGACCGCGGCCTCGCTAAGCGCACATACGGCTATTAGCGGGACTTCTCCCTTTCATCTTGCAAGCGAGGCAGCCTCGCTAGGCGAAACACCACTAGCTAGACTTCTCCCTTTCATCTTGCAAGCGAGGCAGTCTACTCGCTAGGCAAAACACCGCTAGCGGAACTTCTCCTTTTCATCTTGCAAGCCGAGGCGGTCTCCGCTAAGCGCAACACCGCCAAGAGCTTCAAGAAAGAAGGTCCCAGCGGCGCTTCTTACCGCTTTCTATCCGGCGAGGGACATCCGCCAATGGCGATTCGAGGCAACACCTCATTCGACGGCGACCACCACGCACGGCGTTGCCAAGGTCAAACTACGTTCCTCGAGACAAGTAAGGGGACCAACAACAGCTTCTCGACGACCCTAATCGTGCACGCTGGACCCCGCCACTTTCGGGTATCAAAGATTGGGCTCAAGCTACCCAAAGACCCTCTACTCAAATAAGCAGATCCCCCATCATCAAACAATACTGACCAAACTGGAGGTTCTATCTTAGGCTGGGGAGTGGGGGACTCCCAGTGGGCCTAGCAAGGGCCCACCGAAAGTGGTATAAAGCGTTTGCTCAAAACAAATCCATGGTTGACAACGCTGACGCAGCTAATTATGCATGTGCAAGACTAGCGTAAGTAACGCTTCAAAATGCTTGACTAGGCAACTCCCCAACCAAGATTGACCTCCTTGACCGAGGACTTGGGGACTTGTACTTACATAAGCATTTGCCAAGCATAATGAGCTATAATGAGCCACGCCATACCGCCACCGTACCAATGATCACCAATGGTGTGACCCTACGGAAAAACGTACAGCAAAGTGCTATCACCCCGTAGGCTCACCCCCGTGATTACCGCACGCCAGCCACCACGCCGCACCAAGATCGCCTCCTGAAGCATCGGTACAGTCGAACTGAAGCATATCAGCTTGTAACATCCTCAGATCTTCACTTACCCGCTTACTAGTCATTTGACTTAAACAAATTTTACTTCCACTTTTCTATCATCGCTTAAGTACTTTTAGTGTCCCTAAAAGTTGACTTTTTGTTCGGGTCAAAATTTGAGAAAATGTTCTTCATGGAAGTTGTAGAGAACGTTAAACCGAAGCGCGTGGATATGTGGTAATGCGAAAAATCGGAGTCCGTATGCGAAAGTTATAAGCGAAATACTAAAGTTACTGTTCATGTGGTAAGTTTCTATAAATAGCCAAGTTACTGTGGTAAGTTTCCATTTTGGAAACCTACCGGCTTTTTCTCTCTCCTCTCCCTCATTCTTTCCCTCTTCAACCATTGCTTCTTCCTCCGATTTCTTCCTCCTCCTACCACCCCAATCACGTGAATCCGCATTCAAAGCTCGCCTCTTCATCCTTGTCACGCCTATGGTGGTGTTTTGCGGTGGCTCTACTTGGAGCTCTGAATTGAGCCGTGAAGTTCACCGTAGCAGCTTTGGGAGTTTTGTCGATTCGCCGCCTCTCAGGCCACCAAACCGGGCGTCGAAGGTCTGGCTTTTGACATAGATCATTTCCCTTAAGGTATTTCCTTTCAATTTGCAAGCAGAGGCTCTAATTAACGATTTGCAATTTCTAGGGTTCTTGGAGTTTTCTCGAAAAATTTCACCGCCAATTTGGAGCCCTTCAAGGTAAAATTGGGACTTGTTGCAGTTGAGAAATTTGTTGGGTTTGTTGTTTTGCAGCTACCATCACAATTTTGGTGGCCATCTGAGGTGGTGGCCGCCGGTCCACCTTGCCGCCCTGTGGGTGGCGCCGTGGAGGCGCAGTTGGGTCTGTGTTTTAATTCCAGCTTTTAGCCCATTAAATCCTATAAATATTGTAGAGCTTGTATATGAAATTTGGTGAATTTTGGAGAAGCTTGGAATTAATTATGAATTTTTGAAGTTTAGGGTTTTGATTATCGAATTATGAGAATCCGACCGTTGATATCTCTGCTACGCCTTAGAACCTTTAAATTAACGAACTGGTATTAGTGGTATAATTTGGGCTGAATCCGAGGAGAATGGGAGATGTAATTTATGAGGAATTGAGTTTAGGAATCATATTAAATTGTTGAGGAAAATTAATGGTCCCCTTTAACTTTTGGTGCGTCGGCAGTTTAGGTCCACTCGCTATTTCAATTTTAATAGATAACTCCCCAAACATTCAAATTTCACACAATTTGATCCAAAATTACCATTTTACCCCTCACTTTATTTTTTTGTTTTTTTATTCTTCTCTCTCTCTCTTTTATACATATGTATATGTGTGTGTGTGTGTGTGTGTCTCAGATATATATTTTTTTATTCTTCTTCTCTCTTTATATATATATATATATATATATATATATGTATATATATATGTATGTATATATATCTAATGTGTTTATGTATGTATATATATCTAATGTGTTTATGTATTTGGTAAGTCTATATACTATGTTTATGTTTCATATTATAAAAAATTCACAACTTTTATATATCTAATGTGTGTGTATATATCTATATATATGTATGTATGTATATGTATATGTATATGTAGATATATAAATATATGTATAATTTTATACATATGTGTGTGTATATGTGGAATGTATGTGTGTGTGTGTGTGTGTGTGTGTGTGTGTGTGTGTGTGTGTGTGTGTATATGTATGTAAGTATGTATGTATATGTATATATGTGTGTGTGTATATATTAGATATATAAAAAGAAGAAGTGAGGGGTAAAATGGTCATTTTGGACCAAATTGTATGAAATTTGAATGTGTGGGGAGTTATACATTAAAATTGGAATAGCGAGGGACCGAATCGGTATCGAATCCTAAAAGTTAAAGGGGACCCAGTAATTTTCCCAATTGTTGAATAATTATTCACGGAATATAATGCGTGTATGCGAGGATGTCGCACCGGAAGCTCTAACTTCGATAAAGGAACTTCGTGATACGTGACCGTCGGAATAGTACTGTGAGTGGACTTTTTGTTTTAAGAATTGATGCATGCATTTATTTCTTAAAGTAATGCTCTAATTATTTATCATATTACATTTTGAGCATATGATTTATTTTCAGAGATTGATTATTATTTGACTGAATTATTTATTTCCGAGGTGATTTCGGAATTATACTTTTTATTATATTTCTATTAAATTAGATTTGAGACTTTTAGAAGGATTTTCAAAATGGGATTTCGATGGAGTTATATTTCTTGTTTATTTATCGACTTTCGGTTTTGGCATTGGGAGTGCCTTGATGATGAACTTGGAATTGGTTTTGTTTCGATTTATGGAGATTATGTTTTATTATTATTTTCTCTCTATTTATTTTTGAACTTGAGATTATCTTGGCGTGTGGGACACGCCGTTGGAAATTCATTTGTAGAGTTGGGGAAACTTTATGGATTTATGTGGTTTTCGGATTTTCTTTTTGCCATACTATGGGTGACTATTATCATTGCTAGCATTGATTTTCCTCACTTTGTGGCGGTGATGGGATCACCGTAGCCCTCCTCGCCTTTGTGGCGCGGTGAGATTCATGCGTGTAGTGAATGAATTACGTAACCCATTATCCTATCGCTACACTTAGTGGCGTAAGGGTATATTACGGGAGTAATGGGAGTATTTTAGCCCGGGAGGCTATCACCGAGTTCGAGGCTCACTCGTATGGCTATCGCCTTCCCTACTCATTATACTATTTTTCGACTAGCGGGCTAGTCCGATTTATTTTAGTCGGCGAGCTGGATTTATTTCCTTGAGTATCCGAAGTTTCAACCTTTTCTTTTATTCGCTTGTGACTAGCGGGGCTAGTCGAGCTTGCATGAGCAGAACTCCTCTTATTTTATTTTTGTTAATCATTGCATGCATCGGGAATTTTTAAAGAAATAAATGTGGGAAAGTATAAAAATCCATTTGGTTTAAATTTGTTTATTTTTGTCCACTCACGCTAACGTTTTTATGTACTTTCCCTCGGGCCCTCACGGTTTCAAATGCCCAGTGTGCAGTGAAATTAGTTGAGGTCGAGGCGCATATGGAGTCGCAGGCATAGTCCAAGATGGCTTCCGCTGCTTTGCCTTTGAATTAGGTTTTCCTCATTTACCTTTCTATTAGAATTGCTCGATTACACTGAGGAATTAAGGTTATTAAGTTGAGATTTGTGTGTTGTGAATTTGGTTGATGTTGATTTGGGGAGCAGGGTGGCTCCAGGAGTATAAGGATGGGTGATTTAGAAGTGTAAATATGCTTTCCTACGGGTTTTGGGTAGTCCATTTTAGGGAAGTTCTACCAAATTTTTGGCAAAACTTCTTCTAAGGTGAGCCCAGCGAGGCCACCTCTGCATTTCTGGTGAAATCTCGGGCGGTCTGTCATCGATCCCTACATCGAAAACAAGGACCCACCTATAAAATGTTACCTCCTCTCCCTCATTAATTACGCGCATTTACTACTTACCTCTTCAAGTATTCTCACAACATAAATACATTGACTAACTTAGACACGCCGGAGAAGAGAAGACTTTCAGCCGGTCTCCCTCTGGCATGCTTGTATTTTACTTGATGTACCTAGCGGAAACTCTGAGAACATCACAAGTACGGTCCAGCCTTCACGACCCAGCGTAACTCGAGATTTGGGCTACCGCTCAATCTCGCATATTAATGAGAGTGATAGTGGCCGAGACATCTTGTGATTCTACCTTTGGAGTCGACTACCCTATCTATACACAATTTGAAACAGCCCCTAATCATGTATTGGTTTTAACATTAGTAGCAATAGTCAATAGTAATAAAAGGTTTGTTAATAGTGCATTTTATTGGTTTGAGGTTCATCTTGATCGATTAGTTTTATGCGAATTCGGCTCAAATAAAGAGTATTGCATTAGATTAATTGTAGAATTAGTATGTGTGCCTCTTTCTTTATCAAAAAAAAGCCTAAGTTCGACTTCTTAGGGTGGAAAATGAGCTGTAGAGTCAAACTAGAGTGAAAGTCTAACCAAACACATTAGATCGAGAGATCATTACTATGACAATTGGTATTTAAACTTGAATCAACACAAAATGTATCCAAATTGTTTAAACCACATTCCATTGGTATCGATCCTAGTGGAAGTCTAACCAAACACATTAGAGAGATCATTACTATAACAATTGGTATTTAAAGTTAAATCATCAAAAATGTATCCAAATTGTTGAAGCCACATTCATTTGGTATCGATAATTAGGTCTTTCAAGAAATTTCACAAGTATTTTAGTCAAATCATTTTGGCAAAGTTTCAAGATTATGTGATAGAAAAAGTTGATAGAAGTTTCAGTTAGCATTGGGTGTGTGTGTTTGGTGGGGTGGTAAGGTTTTGGTCTCATATATAAGAGGTCAAGAGTTGAGCCCCATCAAAGTGGGAATGGGGTGGGGTTTTTAAAAAAAAGTTTCCAGTTAGCATATATACCAAATTGACATGTTTTGAATGATGTGTGTTCTATTAAACAATTTTGGAAATTTTGAATCAATTAAGGCAAAATTAAGATATAATTTATCATACGGTTCTAATCGCTACAAAAATAGAATCTCATCTCTTGAGCTACAATCTCCCCGCGATGCGACAATAGTGATGTTTCCCACCGGTGTTATGCTGACGGGGATTATTTGTTTCAATAAGCGAGTCCGATTGAAATCGGACGGGTTGACATGTATTTAAATTTTTCAAAGATGATACATATCAACCGTCCGATTGAAATCTAATTGTTGAAAGAATAATCCCCTTCACGACACTGTGAACGGACCGCAAATCCACAATAGCTTAAGCTACTCAAATTCAACTCAATCATTTAGTGTAATGGTTTTGACATTGTGATTGTATATGTTAGGTAGTCAACTGCATTTGTTGTTTATTACTGAACATTAGCACATGCTTTGGTGTGTCCTTTGCTAAGGCTCTAGGGTCTCACATCCTCACAACCATAGGAAGTGCCGTAGTGGCAATAAGATTAGACTCAGCTTTTTAGCTATGGCTATGCCTATGGGTGCATTTATATATTGTGGGTGGGTAATCATCCAAGCTCAGCTAGACCACCCAAGAATTCAAAGCCAAAAGGGGTTGTACTCGATTTGCCCATTCTGGGTTTCGTGGGCATTGCTCAATGCTGAGAATTAAGATGGTGGTTACACATTTCTTTTGCACAGTGAACTTAATAGTTTGATGACCCAATGAACACCTTTATTTATTTTTATTTTTTATGGAAAATTAAATTTTCTTAGTAAGACTATTCATTTCAATGGTATGCTGATGGCTAATTACAGTAAATCTAGTGATATTTTTTGTAGGGTTGATTTCTTGGAACCAAATATCGACAAACCGGGCCAGTAATAAATCTCCTGCCGACAACCAGCTTGTACTTGAGATAACCATTTTGTCAAAATGAACTAAACTAAAAACTTCAATTTCAAAATTAGTTTTCCTTTTGACTTTTTGAGAAAGCGCCACCCACTACAATGAGCCATTTATTAACCCGCTACACTAGACCGCTTCCTCATCGATCCCCACTTCTTCTTCTTCTTCTTGATCCGTATTATTTTCAACTCCACTTGTAGCATATCATCTTCTTCTTGTTTAGACCAACATGCCAGACATCAATCGTCTACTTCTTCGCACATTTAGCTTTTGCATCTACGGTACCACATCCCCACTATTTTTAGAATTGAAATTGCAGCAATAATTAAGGTGCGACCTCAACGACACTTCACAATTCCGTGAAATCGAGGGCGTTATATTACAGTAGTCGGTTGTCAACCTCAACTGTCAATATTCCCAAGATACTCAATCAAAGCATGTGTCCATACGGCGCATGTTTTAGGAGCTAACGCATCAAATATTCGGCCGGTAATTGTTTGCAGTAGATTAAAGATCGCAGAGGCGATCTGTATTTTTCGAGAAACATTAACTTTGTCGCATACTTATCGCGAGACATGAATTCTTCTAAATAAAATCTCAATTAGATAAAATTTCCAAAAACGAAAAAAAAAATTAAATCTTGCAAGTCTAAACTGAAACTCTGAAAGTGCAGCACAGTAGCAGCAGTACAGTGAACTCTACCAGACCAATAGTAAAGCGAGTCAGTGACCACAGTATCGGATCAAACACCATGACGTCACCTCTTCTCAATCCCACGGCTGACAGCCCAAACTCCTCTTCACCTATGCCACACACGATCACTGCCCAAAACTCTTCCAACCAATAGCTTGTTAATAATAAGACATGTGTTGAGAATGTGTGGAAGCACATCACACTTTGGGAAGGCGGGCCCCACCTCTTCCCCGACCGAGATGATCATTATTTAGTCTTCGTAATCCAAAGTACTAATAAACCTATATCCTGTCTTTGTAAAATTTGACATTCCCAGGGGTAAAAGTAAAAAAAAAAGGCAAAGGAGGGAAGAAAAGTAAAGCCTCTCCTCCTTTTTCTTCTTATTGGGCATCTTCTTCTTATTCCAATAGATAGATGACTACTACTACATTACCAGTATTTCAGGTCTGTCTTAATGACCAAATAATTAATTTTTATTTACAAAGTTGTTGTCTTTTTTACTTAATTTTGGAGGGGCCCTGTGTTTTCTTTACCTTCTCTTACACAACATCAGTTTCTTCGATTTGTTGATCTGCTCCTCACACCTGTTGGCCTCGATCTTTCTCTCTTAAATGGCCACCGGAGATCCTAGAGAGAGAGAGGGGCAGTTTGAATTGGAATTCTGAAGATGGGTTTTGTGTGAGTGGAGGAAAGTTTCAAGCTTTGTTTGTGTTTCTGTATGAGAGAGAGAGAGAGAGAGAGAGATTTTAATAATTATAAGTGTTTGTGGGGCTTTTTGTTGGTGTTGTTGGGTGGGTTTGAATTTTGGGTTTGGAGTTTGATATGGGTGGGTGCTTTCCTTGTTTTGGATCATCCAAAAACAAAGAGGGCAGCGGTAGTGGTAGTGGTGTCAAGGAAGTGACCAAGAAGGACTCATCAGTTAAAGAAGGCTCAGCTGCTCAGTCTCACCATGTTACAAGAGTTAGCTCTGGTGAAATGAAATTCTTGTCTTTCCAATTTTGAGAATTTTTTCTGGGTTTTTCTTGTTTGAATTAGTCTGATTACTTGGTCTGTTATGGTTGTGCTGAATTGTCTGGTTTTTGGTGTGTTTTGATGATGGGTTGTTGGTGCAATTTTGTGTTACTTTGATCTGATACATCTGTGATTGTTTTGGTTGGTTTGCTATCCGAGTCTTCGTGCTTTCTCTGTTGTAGATGGTCTTGATGTTTTGTCTTGTTGTTTGAATTGTGAATTGATGGAGTTGCAATGGATGGTTCTGGAGATCTGCAATCAGTTCCTAGAGTCTTGCTTTCTTTTGATGACCTGTTCAGTTCATCGTTTAATTGCCAAATGTGATGGATGGAGAATCTAATATGTGAACTGCAAGTGAAAGCTTGAATTGATTTCTTTTCAGCTCTTGTGCTCCACTGTGTATTAGTTCAAAATTCAAATGCTTTAGTTCAAAGGCTTAAGCTTTTAATTGGCATGTTCACTGTAGTGGTATTATTGCTGGTTCTCACTGTAGCACCAACTTGCTTGAACTTCAATTCTAGTTATTTGATTCTATATTTACACCAACGGAATATACAAGGTACTACAGCCATTACTATTTACTTTTTACTTGTCTGTTGAGATACTAAATATTTTCTGTAACGCTGCTAAGATGTTTACCATGGCTCTTAGGTATTATGGTTGCATTGTTAACTAAAAATGCCTGTATAACTTCTTTGTGCCCCCTGTTTTGCATCTAATTCAATCATTTTGCAGATAAATCAAAATCTCGGAATGGTTCTGATCCTAAGAAGGAAACCACCTATTCCAAAAAGATGTACCTACAGCACACATTGCTGCACAAACATTTACTTTCCGGGAGCTTGCAGCTGCAACAAAGAATTTTAAGCCCGAGGTGTTTATTGGGTGAAGGTGGTTTTGGACGTGTCTACAAAGGTCGCTTGGAGAGCACAGGGCAGGTAGGTTGATTAGGCTGAGATAAGATGGAGAAGCATATGTATCACATCAATGGCCCAGTCTCATCTTGTCCATGATGCTGTCTTTGCTTTGGCATTATTTGTTCCAGGTAGTTGCAGTGAAACAACTTGACAGGAATGGACTGCAAGGAAATCGAGAATTTTTGGTGGAGGTTCTTATGCTTAGCCTTCTGCACCATCCAAACCTTGTCAATTTGATTGGCTACTGTGCTGATGGGGATCAACGCCTTCTCGTTTATGAGTTTATGCCTTTGGGATCCTTGGAGGATCATTTACACGGTCAGCTTGAATTTCTTTCATTTCCATTATAAGAGACACTCTTACTTTATTTAGTGTAGAAGCCACCTTATGCAATGTACAATAGAATCACAGTCTGGATAATGTGTTATTTTCCCTCTTGAAGTGTCTACAATTTTAGTTTCCTTAAAAGTGAAGTTAGGATTTGCAATAAGATTTTGGGGATTTGTTATAGCAATATCTATTAGACGAAGCATGTTTTGCTGAGGGTTTTATCTAAAGAGAAGTGCATAGCAGTGCAAAGTTCAGTCTTCTTTCTATTGAAATATCTGCAGCATGTATACTGTGTGTGTGTGTGTGTGTTTGTGTGTGTGTGTGTGTGTGTGTGGTGATTACTTAAGAATATGAGATGTTATTGTAAACTGTGAATTCGAAGTTATTTTAGGAAGTTTGCAGTGTAAAATTGTATTAACTTTACATACTGATGTATATTGTGTTAGTTATAAAAAGTTAAAGGGCACTATTATTTAGGAGTTCTTAACATGGTTATCTACTTATCTTTGCCTGAAAGCTTTAAGGTATATACTGTCGCGGTAGTTATATATACTGAGTTAGTGTCGGTAGATTGCTGAAGTAGATGGGAATGCTGATGTTGGTTCATACACTAAATTATATAGAATTAATGGTTTTTAGCTTCCACCAAGCTGCAAGACTAATCATGGAAAAAATACATTATTGAGTTGATAGTGTGCCAACCGTTCCTTAATCCAATATATTCCTAGTTTTGGTTTTGGTGCACTCAACTGCTATTGTTTTCCTGGTCAACATGCTTTGGGCTTTAATTCTGTGTTAGGTTTAATGTTAACATTCGGTGTCTCTTCCCTACTGTATTATGCTTCTCATATCCTCCCAGGACCCATAACTGTGGGAGGATACAATGCCTTAATATTGTAATTTTAAGAAACCTAGTCACTTGGCAACTATTTGACCTATGACTTTTCATATGGGTTCACTTCATTGGTGGGACATTGTGTGTGTGTCTTTTGTAGTTCTAAGTGTGGTATTAGTAGTCTAAGTTTCTGTTTGTATCTTTCAACTGTTTGTGTTTAAGTTGGGGATGCTAGTAGCCTAAGAAAGACAACTCTCCAATGTACATGGAGGCAATGGTCCTAATAGACTGCACTGAAATGTTCATGGTATAAGAACATAAACTTTATGGGGGAGGCTGACATGGCAGTAATGATGGTTATTTAGATTGAACTGTTGAACTAGCTATCACTTTGTCATAGAAGAGAAGGGCAACCTTTGCTGTGTATTTTTCTGGCTGATACCAGATATGTTTTATGTTGCAATTTGTTTTATACTTGATGATATTGACAAAATTAGCAAAGACAAAATGAGGCTAGGTGAATGAAAAGAAAGATAGATGACTAGAGTTATATCCTTTTCCAATAAGTAGAAAATGCTCCTTTTTCAATAAGTAGAAAATGCTACTGTCAAAGTTGATTTGGGGGAATTTGTCTAAATTGATCTCTACGGCAAAAGGGTTCAGTCAACCTTAAGTTGTTTATATTGAGGCTCTACCTTCAAATTTTTCATCTCCAAACATGTGAACTGCTCTCCTGGTAAAAGTCTTGTGAGGCTCAATTTTCCCAATCTGTGTTTAAGTTTTACCAAGGATCTCTTTCTAAGCAGTAAAACCTGAACAACCAGTAGCGGCTCTAAGTAAAGAATTGATATATACTAACTGGAAAGTTTTTAAATAACAGAATGACTTATTTAAAAATTACTGGCCTTTTTCTGCTATATTGTGATTCTCTTGGCTTTATATAGTATTTCAAAGATAGAATACAAGTCAATGATCACATTGAAGAATGCATATAGATGATCATGCATTTCATATATACAAAGAGCATCATCAATGAGTGTGTCAAGCCTTGGTTTGCATTGCAAGATCAACTATTGGATCATCATGTCTCTTGCACATACGGCTAGGATTTTCAAAGTAGAAGGAAACTTTTGTTCTCACTGTCATAGACTGAATACTGCAGATATTGAGTCATAATTACTTAGATTCTAAATATGGAGATGCCTACATTTTGCTTCAGGTTTGGAGTTTTGAGGTCATAAGATGCCTCCAATGATATTTTTCTTCAATATGCTTTCATAGATATAACGGATGCCATGATGGGTGTGTCAAGCGGTCTTGTACTGGATTTCATATGTAGGAGATCTAAATCACAACTACTTTTATTCTTGGTACTGAGAAGCTTTTAGTAAATATTTTCTTAATCATATCACCAAGGAGTGAATGATGCATCATTCTCTAAGTCATTAGTTTGTCATTCCTGTTACTTCACTATCTGAGTTCTGAATATTCTTAAGATGCCTAGTGTATTTTGTTGCAGTATATTGTCTTCTTTTCTTCAGCAACTTATTCCCACTCAAGTACAAGTCAAGATTGGTTATGGATCGTAAAATTTCTTTAAGCTTTTCTTATTCGATGTTTTCAGATATTCCAACAGAAAAGGAACCCTCGAGCTGGAATACAAGAATGGAAGATTGCAGCTGGTGCAGCTAAGGGGTTAGAATATTTGCATGATAAAGCAAACCTCAGCCTGCTATATACAGAGACTTGAAATCCTCCAACATCCTTCTTGATGAAGACTTTCACCCAAAATTGTCTGATTTTGGGCTTGCAAAAGCTAGGGTCCTGTTGGTGATAAAACACATGTCTCCACGCTGCGTGTGATGGGGACATATGGCTACTGTGCTCCAGAAATATGCCTATGACAGGCCAGCTTACTCTGAAATCCGATGTGTACAGTTTCGAGTTGTCTCTTTCTCGAACTTATAACAGGCCTAAAAGCTATTGATAACACCCGTGGTCCTGGAGAGCATAATCTTGTTGCATGGGTAAGCATTTGTTCTTGCCAACTTGACAATTCTTCAGTGTTGTAAAATATTTCTCTAATTAAGAGAAGCTTTTCTTCACAATTTTTTGTTCTCTTTTTCATTTTGTGGGCTATTTGGTCTGCAGAGCACGACCACTTTTTAAAGATCGTAGGGAAGTTCCCAAAAATGGCTGATCCACTACTACAGGGCGTTATCCAATGCGGGGGCTTTACCAAGCTCTTGCTGTTGTAGCCATGTGCTTGCAGGAGCAAAGCAGCTACAAGGCCTTTAATAGGAGATGTTGTGACTGCTCTTACATACTTGGCTTCTCAAACCTATGATGATCCAAATGCAGCTAGTGGTCACAGTAACAGAGTTGGTCCATCTACTCCTAGGCACAAGGACGCGATCGAAGGAACATGGGAGATGGGCTGGATAGCCCAGGATGAGCCTGGACCTAGGTGGACGGCATGGTAGCCATTCATACAGAAACTCACCTGATTTCAGAAGGAAAGATCCCAATAGGGACTCTGGGTGCTGGTGTGTAGAATTAGGGGAAGATTGAAACCGGTAGCGGCTCTGGGGAGGAAATGGGGTCTAGATGGGTTAGAGCAACAAGATTCTCAGAGGGACAGCCCTGTAAGTGCTGGGAGAGCAAAGGAAACTCAGCGAAATCGTGATCTAGATAGAGAACGTCTCGCGTGGCTGAGGCGAGAAGGTTTGGGGCTTAAAACTGGAGAGAAAAGAAAAGAGCAAAATGTGATGGGTGGTAGTTTTGATGGTACAAATGAGTAAATGCAATAACATGCCAAGCAAAATTTCTTATCTTCTGAGGAAAGCAGTGTTGTAAAGTTCTGAAGGTCATTGTGATGAAAGAGAAGAAATTGCAAGGTTGCACATCATCTTCTACAGTCTTGGTTTGCATCTTCCAAGGAAATAAGTGATCTTTTCATCCTCCAACTTTGGCTGTTGTTTGCTTGTCATATGTCATTCTTGTAGCTCGAGTATGGAAGAGTGAATGCTTGGGAATTGTGGTAAAAAGGAAACGCAGGAAGAGAAAGGCATTGGAGGATGGGAAGGGATAGTGTCATGATTTGGGGGCATTTACAGGTCGCCCCCAGCAAAATGGTTATGCAACATTGTTCATCTTTTGTATTTAGGTTCTGATGCTCATATTACAATGGGGATTCAGAACCATGTGTATTTTTGCCCCCATATATTTGTTACAGTCTGTAAGTGGGGAAATTAGTGGGTTTTGGTTTTGGATGTTGTTTCATCTTGTATTCATACAATCTCATGTATGGATTCCTGAGTCATGTTTCGGCCTATACAGAAATGTTTCATCCATTTGTTCTCTGTGTACATTTCTCTTCTTAATCCTTATCAAGTTATTTTTACTAGTGCTCTTATGTCATCATTATTCAAGTGTGTACATTTTTCTTCTTAATCCTTATCAAGTTATGTTACTAGTGCTCCTATGTCATCATTATTCGAGACTTGAAGTTAGCAAAGAAAACAATAAAAAGTTGCAATTGCAGCATGTTGGTTTTCATGGTTAAACTGTGTTATTCATTCCTTTTTGTTTTTCGGAGGAAAAGCCATTTTGCAACCAAAGTTTCTGGGATGGGAGCCGCTTATAACCAAAGCTTTAAAGAAGGGACTCGAAGCAGTTGCCCAAAGGGTAACAATCTTGCAGTAATGACTTGTTCATAAGCTCAATCCTTGGCACCTGCAAGTACTTACATTGTTGAAGCATTCCAGGACGACGCGCCAGCTTGGTGGAAACCCTCAAGGAGTCATAAGTAAGAAGACTGTCACTGGGATAGTCCGACCTGTGGATCTGACAAGCTCCTGCTCTTCCATTCTGAGGTTTCACATTGATGAGTAGTTAGTGATGTTGGCTGGTCCTGAAAGTGGTTCAATTGGCATGGAAATGTGATGCATTTACCAATTCCTTTGATTCAGCTGCATCACTCAAAAGACCACATAAATGGGGTGGTATCACCTAGCGGCCAGAGCAGGGGCCCTCCAGTTCTATAGACAAGTCCTTAAAGGTAGCAGCTTTCATTACAAGGACTCAGAGATGGGCATACTCAAGTTGTTAGGTCCCTTCTATGCTAGGATCAATTTATTTTTTTTCATGTTCCTTGGATCAACGTTGAAATTTTGTTTCCTGCTGCAGCTACGGATCAAAGTGGAAACAAGAACTTGGAAGCCACATATACTCACAGTGAAGAACATGTTTGCTTGGACACTCTGGGACTAGTGAATCGGAAGGCAACGCAATGATGATTTGTTCATTTATGATGACACTCTCCGCCTCTATGCATGATCTGCCATCTTTTGGCGGAAGGTGCAGGATTTTATTGAAGGGGAGATACAAGCAATCTAGGCAGGCCCTCTTGGCTTGTTTCTCAGGACATGAAACTGATCTGGTAGTATGGAAGTTCATGAAATTGCCAAACAGCTCTCGAGCCTAGAGGACAATGTACTGTAATTTTTCTTTCTTACTTTTTATGAAATGTACAAATTAATTGACAATATTCAAGACCTTGTTACATTTTTGTACTTTATGAACTATGAACTTGAGCAGTTGTGATCATGAGCTGCTGTCGATGACAAATGGTCACTTTGTAATAAACTGGAAAAACGGAATTCCATTGCATAAATTTAAGCACTAAAACATTCCTCATCTCAAATCATCAAAACTAAAAATAAAAAATAACCTTCTGATTTTCAATTTTGATCATCCATACAACTGAATAATTCTTTCTGCCAGATAGTTCTAACAGCACAGAGTGAGAAATGAGAAGACATAAGAAACAGACTCATCTTTATTAGTTCCTTTTTTTTTTTTTTTTTTTTTCAGAAGGGGCAATCAGCCCAGAAAGAAAGCAACAGAAAGAAAAACTAGCCAGCATTGCTGGCACTAAAACTTCTAGCTCTAGGAGCTCCAACAATATCATCTAGGAGAGCTTCAGTGACTAAAGCAGGAGGATCATGGAGGTGCAGACCCCTTTAGCAAGAAGAGTGTTGTTCTTAGCTAAGAGATCAGCAACTGAATTGCGCTCTCGATGGATATGCTTGATCTTGAATTGAGACAAACTCATTCATTAGCTTCCTACAGTTTCATGACAAGGGTCCCCAGAGGATGTAAATCAACATTGTCATTTTGAATGAGGCTGATCAAGATTGCAGAGTCCGATTCGACTTCCAGCTTGGAAATTTTAAGCTCAAAGCAAGATGGAGACCATGGAACAAACCCCCAAGCTTCAGCTTGGAGAACTTCACCAACACCAATATTAATCATAAAACCACCACACCATCTTTATTAGTTCCTTTGACAACCCCTTTCTCATTATTACATGATGACTTTATTCTTGGGAGGTTTAGGACCACATTTTCTTCCACTGTGCTGAAATTTATAGGTCTAAAACAAATTTACAAGAAAAAAACAAAAGTGTATTTTCATTAAAGTACTTCTACCATCTGAAGTCTTCTGCTTGGAGCCACATTGGGCATGGAATGCTCCATGATCATCCCTGGTGCAGCTAAGCTCTTCAACTCGAACTTCAAAAGCTCTATGCGTGCCATATTTCACATATGATGTTGCAATAGTTGTATTGAACCCTTGATTTTTGTCTGAGATCTTTAATTGTCTTTACTCAGAGTTTTTTTCCCTCGACTGTTTTGGAGTATTGTTACCGACCGAAAGATTGAATTAAAACAAATTAGCAAAGAGAAGGCAATACATTTGTTATACATCAGAAAAGATGATTACACTAATAGGCCTATTAACAATTTTAAGGTCGTAGGCTGGTAGCTTCAACTAGTTTTGGCTAGTTTTACTTTATAGTTTTGCTAGCTTCAACTACACTAGACGTCCCCAAGAAAGTACTGAAACTTTTAAATTGAGACTACAGTAGAATAGGGAGACACATAAATTGATATAACTACTAAAACCATAGTTCTATCATTGAGAACTTCAGGCTATTTCAAGAATCAGTTGCATAAAGGAAAGATTATCTGAATTTTTTTTCTAAATCCAAAGTTAAACTAAAAATTAAAAGAAATACACAGTACAAATACATATAAGAAAAAGATTGTATGCCAGGTTTAAGAGATTCTAAGATACATTCATCACACATTCACACAACTAGTGTGCCAGCTTCTCATACCAGTCATACGCATCTTGGCGCACATAATGGAGGACCAATGCAGTCACTGAATTATTATTCAAATGCTGCCAGGTTCTCATACCAGAACTTTGTATCACAAGTTAAACTAGGTAATTATGTAAATACTGAAAATGAGCAGAATCAAGGGTAATTGCAAGGTGAGAAAATCATTGGCCAATCACTGCTCTTTGGAATCTCATGAACTGAATGAGGACAACGAGATGACTGGGGAACTAAGACTAGAATGAAGTTTAGTTATAATAAATTTTAGTCAAGTAGGGTGGAAATATGACTTCAATGTGAGGAGATTAACATGGAAATAAGATTTTTATTTGGTCAGAAACATGGTCATTGAAGAAATAGCAAACATTATTGTATTTTATTGTACATACCGTTCAACTGGATCAATACCAGTACAGACCTCACTAACCGTTCAATCCACAATCCACAGAAATCGAAATTGAGAACTGCAGAAAAGTATATTTTCCATATCCAATGGCGAAGACCATGAGTAGCCAATCTACAATATTGAATTAGAATGATTAATGGATCTACAGCATATTGCAGACAGTGAATGATATGATGCACCAAATACATTAGCTGCTTACAATTGGTTTTTCGTTAGTTTAACTGTGTGATTACCAACTGAAGAACATTACCCGATTACACTGGCAATAGCAGATGACAAAGTTTGAGATGTTTAATTCAATGGCTTAAATGAGTGGCATGATCATGAAGTAGCACACTGGCAATAGCAACTTTGCGACCGGTGACGGACTCCGGCGACCCGGTCACCGGAATCCCTAATCCAGCTATCGGACTGGTGACCTAGATTCCGCATCCGATTTTATTATTGTCCTCTAATAATACCCAAGAATCATATTATTGCCCCCCTAATAAATCCTTCTTAGAGTTATTGCCTCCCCAATAACAAGTTTATTGGGATCAATAATTAGTGAAAAAATGAAGATAGTTTTAATTTTGAAAGCTTTCGGAGGTTTATATTTTATCCAAATAAAGAATCTTATTATTACCCTCAAATAAACATTTTATCATGTCCCCAGGTAATCTTATTATTATCGCCTTCCAATAATCTTATTATTGCCAACCAAAATCATAATATAAAAAACAATCACTAATGGCAAAATTCTCTTCCATTCTCGTGAGTTCACAATTTACTACAAAAATAAAATAAAATTTGACCTACCCGAGAAAATGCTGTGGGTAGCAAAAAAAAGCTAGAAATTGATTTTGGGCACCCGTAAAAAAGCTCTGGGCACCCAATCACCATCTTCGGCCACGCTTCTCTTGCATCGTAAACACCTCTCGTTTCCTTCCCAACCTCACAGCTCCTCAATTCAAAACCTTCCGGGATCCGACTCGACGGAGCTTCTACAGTCCTCGACTTACCTCGATGGAGCCCGGATCCTACGCACCTAATGCTTCTCCCAAGTAATGCGACAACACCGCAAGGAGATCTTCAAGGGCCGGAATTGGCGAGATCTCCGACACTAACGGGCCGACATCAAGTCAATGCCGAGCCCTAACGCGGTTAAGAGGTTGAACCGCTGACTGGGACCTTTAAATGGACCGGATTTTGATCCGACCGCTCGAGATCCGCGTGACTATTGGGCCGGGTTTGGATCGAAAGTTTTGATCCGCGATCCTTTAATGATCCAATCCGCTAACCCGCTTATTTAACGGATCAAATACGGATCTAGTCGTCCATCCGTTAATGATCCGCCCGCTTTTTTAATAATAAAATATTATTTTTATTAATATATTATTATTTTAAAAATATATATATAAAATATAAAATATGAAGAATTTCTAATACAATTTTTTGCAGAAATCTAAGGGACAGATTCCAAGAAGCATTAAGAATTTTGATAATGTAATTCTACTTTTGGTGATACTTTTCATGTTGTTTTAATATTTTATTAATATCTTATGAGGTATCATGATATAAATTTAATATTACTATTTAAAATTTTAAAATATTTGAAATTATAACGGGTCGGATTAGCGGATGCGGTATCCGCTAATCCGGCGGATAATGATTTGGATCGAAGCTATCAACGATCCTACCGGGTTAACGGAGCGGGTTTGGATCAATTTTTTAAGTAAACGGATTTGGATTTAGGTCGATCCGATCTAAATCCGTCCATTTACGTGTCTAACCGCTACATCAAGTCAATGCTGAATCGACGCCAGAGCGAAATCTGGGCAAGAGATTGAACCGCCACGAGTTGGAGATCTGGGGAGCTTAATCGATCAAGTCACGGAGGTGGAGAGAGAGAGAGAGAGAGAGAGAGAGAGAGAGGATCGGCGGACATGAGGAGATGGAGTGTGAATCGGCCGGAGGTGGAGAGAGAGAGAGAGAGAGAGAGAGAGAAACTGGAGGTGAAGATCGGAGAAAGAGAAAGGAGAGAGAGAGGGTGCCGGCGTGGCGCGGAATGAGGAGAGAGAGGAAATAGTGGCATCTAAATAGTTTCTTAATCATACGAAGAGCAAAACTGTCATTAAATGTCAAATTGAGTAAATGAGACTATGAGAGTATAAAACTCTTAATGGAATAAGTGGGCAATAATTAGGCTCAAATTGTGTAAATAGTCATTATCCCCTTCCAAATATTTGTCACTAATACAAACGGTTAACCAAATCCTAATATACAGCTATGAATTCAGTTACGCCCCTTCCACTGAGATGATGGGTGAATGTTGAACCCTGACAATTATCCTAAAACCATTCGGAAGGAACACTACGAAATAACTCACCATGCTTCTCAAATACAGCATATCTGGAGGTTTCCAAACCCCACTACAAAAATATTCTTCAATTCAACGTCTAGAATCATCTCCCTCCTCTTTCCCTACACACAAAAAGGACACAATTTAGTTATTAGTCGCCGCCACAACTTATTGGGATTAAATACACAGTGCAATTAGACAAAAAGAAACATAGTTAACATACCGTGCTAACATAATCGTCCATAGTTAATTGCTTCCTCTTCTTCAAAGAAGAGGGCCTCTCAGTTGGCTGCCTCCCCGTGCCACGCTTTGATGGTGTCATGTTCTGAAACAAAACATGCAACAAGACATTTACCAATTTGGAAGTACTTAGATGTATCATCATGATTTGAAGTTAACTTGGCACTAAACAATGACAGGAGAAAAAAAAACAAATGTGCATAAAATTGATGCACGGCAGAGATCAAACTCTTAGCAAGCTTCTTCTCTTTATGAAGCTTGTCTCTCCCTCTCATCAACTTCTTGGTTCTCTTTCTCCACCAATCAATTAATGTATCACACCTCCTAGCAAGTTCCTGAGTTGTGCGACTTCACAAAACCAATCAAAACGAGAAACAAAAGGTGACGTGCTTAAAATGCTGCTTTTCAACTCATCCCAGTTTCCATACCCAAGCTTGTGAACCATGCATATCTGCATCGAGTAAGAAACATGAATACTGGAGATATTGAAAACAATGCAAATTTCAGCAGTGTGAAAGACATAGAAGCCAGAAAGCTGTTTTCAAACTGTACCATGAAACGTCACATTCTTTCATTGTACAACTTTCCCTTGTTCTGACCATACAGGATCTTCAGTTCTAGCCATGGATTCTTGTAACGATCCAACTTCTTCCCAATAGCTTTCATTATCTCAATCCTTACGAGAGATTCTAGCCTCTCCTCTTTCAATGTTCTTAATGATCCTATCATAATCTGAAAGCATCAAGGGAGTTAATTGTTTAGATTAATTATTTCATAGAAAAGCTACAAAAATCTAGAAACAGTATATTTAACAGTCATCTGTAAAAGCAAACAAGAGTATATATACATTGTATTGTATACATATAGGTACTACAGATTACTGACCCAATGTCTTCTCAATTCAGTAGCATCTCAAATGAAAACCAACTCAAGTATTTGGACCATCTAGCTTAAGACTAACCTAGCTCGGTCAGATCTCCCAGGGTGGGAGTAGAAGAGGCTTAAAGAGGGTGCTTGATTAACAAAGAAAGCTTCAATATGAATCACAAATCAGAATAAGCATTTAACGGGTAGTTGGCCCGAGCAACCCCCGTCATATGAGATCAGGTCATAGATTCCAAAAGTCAAGCCAGAAAAACCAAATTCAAACTTCTATTGCATACATTGACTCAAGGAATTTAAACCAAGAAATAAACTAAATACTCATAAAACATATTTACTTTCAATAAAACTACAATCCTTACTCATTTGCATTAATTGAATATAGGCAACTTTACCATTTAATTCCTTGTATCTCTCTTTGAAAAACCTTAGCATATCTTTCTTTCAACTTCCTCCTCTGTTTTCCCCGGCCCATCTCAGCAACAATGCTTTGTATGTCACTTCCCATACTTCTCACAGGCCCTGATGAAGGTATTGAAATCTCTTCTACTCTACCTAAGAGAATCCCTAAAATCCAACAATAATCAAACTCAATAAAGAAGCCCAAGATGAGCCTTATCTGTAACATCTCTTTTCTATAAGACATCTACATCTATATTTTACTTACCTCTTCTAATAGACGTTCCTTTTCTTCCAACTCCTCAGCAGTCAATGGATCTCCAACTTCTAAAACATTCAAGACAAAGTTAGCAGAAATAATAGCAAAAAACACATTAGCAAATGTTCCATAGGGAAAACAATAGATACCTTCAGGTTCATCCACTTCTATAGTCGTGTCCTTCAACTGATTCTTCTGATGATTTTGCTGAGAATTTTAATTAAAAAAAAAATTCAAACAAATGATTTGCAGATGTACACACTCGGACCATAAATCAGAAAGGAAAGGAGTAGAGTTCAATTATACACACCATGAGGTAGCGTGCATTTCCTTTTCATACAGCTCACTCAGCCTTTGTGTGTTGAAAAATTGAAAATCATGTCTGAAGACAAGACAGCAAAATACGTGAGAAATATTCAAGAAGAGATGACAGAGCACAGATAACAATTAACAAGAAAACCAGCATCAAGAGGTGCTTACAATTGAGGCATGCGTGGAATTCGAGGCTCTTTGGGTTTTGCTGGAGCACCTTTGGCTTATTGTTTGCTTAAAAGTATTCTGATTCTGAGTAACTAATAGTGAAATAACAAAAATCATATTTAGACAATGATACAAAATTCATGCACAACAAGAAGGCCGCACAGATATAACACTTACTTGCGGCTTCCGCTCTCTCTTTTGGTGGTTCAATCCAGTTATCACTAACAATCTTCTTGAAGTCAAACTTCTCATCCCTTCATCAGGTCAAAAGAGTAAAATTACAAAAACAAAGGAACACATAAGTGAGCAGTAAATCACAAATATGAGTCATAAAGCTATAGTAAGCTGCTAATGCACAAGAAATACTACTAAAAGTCATACAAATATGAGTCTCTACCTTTTCATCATCAAAGTCATACAATTCAGCAGCTGCAGAAACAGCACCAACATTAGAAATGTTGAATTTCTGGTTAACACAATGTCTAATGCAATATCAAAAATATGAAAAGTTGAATTAAAACCAAAACACAAGAACTTTTCATTGTTGTTGATAAACGTATTCTATCATCCATCTTAAATTTGATAGCATCTTCAGTAAATTTTTTCATCTTTGCATCAAGCTCAGCAGTTGCCTTCTTCTCCTTTACGATGATTCTATCAATGTCCTCATCGGTAATTGTGCTATCCTTGGAACTAAAAACCATTTCAGCACCAAACCTCACCATCTGAAGTAGCTCATCTTTATTAACAGCTGCATCAAAAAGATAAAAATAAAGGAATTAAATTTTGAATCAATGGCTCATGTTAAAAGGATAGATCTCTTTAGAAGTTTTGTTGCTTACTTTTTGCTCAGCTAATCGGCCCTTGCTGAATCACCAAAGCATCAAGGGCAAGCTTTTTATAAGCTCTCTCAATAACTTTCTCCTCAATAGTATACTGTTTGAAAATAATAGAAATGAGAAATTAGGTTACGCCAACACTGCATAGCTTGAAATGTATCATGTCAGAACACATTCATACCTCAGTGCAGAACCGAACACTTGAACTTCTTTCTTCTGACCAATCCTATGAGCACGGTCCTGTGCTTGCAAATCAACTTGAGGGTTCCTATATAACACGCAAGCAAAGCATTATCAGGGCAACCATCGCTAACTAAAGAAACTGAGGAATATGCTCACCAACCACTATCAAACGCAAACAGGTATAGACATGCAGACAGAACAACAGTCGCTATCACTGAAAAGAAACTTGTGAGAATGCTCACCAATCACTATCATAAAGAATAACGACATCTGCAGTAGCAAGATTGATACCAAGTCCTCCGCTCTGGTTGATAGCAAGAATACAAATTTCTCACTTCCAGGCTTATTGAAGGCATCCATGGAAGCATCACGGTCTTCACCACCAGTATTTCCATCAATCCGACAATAAAGGTATCCTTTAAACATTAAATAATCTTCGAGAATATCTAGCAGCCTTGTCATCTGATATTAAAAACCAAGAACCATAAAACACAATTCAGATAATGATATTCCTGAGCATGCATAACAGCCCTGGTAGAATAAATGATTACAAGCATTTACAAAAGTTTCATAACATATAAAACAACACAGACTGATACTAACCTGTGAAAATATTAAGACCCTAGAATCACGCTCTTTTAACTTTGGAAGTAACTTGTCCAAAAAGCACCATTTTACCTGCAATGAAAAATAAAACAAAGATGAGTTCAATGATCACAATCAAACAATAAGTATCAATCGATTCAATGGCCTGCAAACATGTTGATTACCAGCATTTGTGATAAGATGGTCTCCAGTTGTATAAGGAGGCCCAGGCTCAGCACCTTGGAAAAGATATGGATGATTACAGCATTTACGAAGCTGCATAGCTATATTCAGAAGCCGCTACGTTCTCCACCAGCATTAACAACTTCAAGATCTTTCTGCAGTAAAGCCTTATAGTACTGTTTCTGCATTTGAGACATACCGACTTTGAGTATTGTTTCCTTCTTTGGAGGTAAACCTTTCTCAACATCTGACTTCAACCTTCGGAGAAGAAATGGTCGGAGGACCTTAAAAATACATAAATGCAGGTAAGATATTGCAATGATAAAAGCAGGAACAACAATACTCAACAGCTGAAAAGAATTTCATTTCTACCTTGTGAAGTTGTTGAACAACTTCCTGCTGATCATTTTCACCAGAAATTTGAAACCATTCATCAAAAGTCTCAGCCGAACTAAAAATCTCTGGCAGAAGAAAGTTAAGCAGAGACCATAGTTCATGAAGATTATTCTGCAAGTTAAAAATGCAGGGAGAAAACATCAGACATCTTATAATAAACCTAACATCCGGACAAGAAATATTGCTTTTAACTCCAAAACGATCAAAACAGTGAACTCAAGTTACCCTCCAAATAAGTATATCCAGCATTTTTTCTTCTTTCTTTTTTAAATATATCCAGGAAAATAAAGATATTTAAAGCGGAGTTCAAGATAAGAAAGATTTAAACACACCATCAAATTAAACAGACTGTATCTTAGCTTAGAAATCAAACTGATATCACAACAATCATACCTGAAGCGGTGTGCCCGTGATTAGAAGACGGGTAGTTGGTATTATACAGCCTCATTGTTTTCGAAGAAGTGAATTCTCATTCTTGATTCGATGGGCTTCATCAATGATTATATATCGCCAGCTGAAACGGGCGTAGCAAGACTTCTCTTTGATGGCCATTTCAAAACTTGTAACACAAACATCAAACTTCCCAGCAAACCAGCAAGTCCTCACATGTATATGCTTCTGCAAGATTAAAAAGTAGTGAATAACTGAGCACAGTATAATCCAAATAAAAGAATTCACTAATACCAAATCCAACTAGAATGACTTACTCTTTCATCAGGATTACCAAGAAACTTCACAGCACGCAAAATGGGACAGAAACGCTGAATCTCATTCATCCAGTTTCCAAGGGGTTGACTTTGGAGCCACAACCATATGAGGGCCGGTTATTCCTCTGAATTCATGCAGGTAACCCAACAAGGATATGGTTTGCAAAGTTTTACCCAAGACCCTGGTGACATGGAACAGAACTCATTTATCTCACTACCGCTTATCAAAAATAAAGTAACTCATGTAATAAAACAACCAAATGGATGATAAAAGAACCAACTGTGAGACATTACAACTAACAAACAAAACATCAGTACATAGTTCAACACAAACAGAACAGAACTGTCAATCCAAAGAGCCACTCACTTAGTGCTTTACCATCTCATCTGCAAGGATTCCATTTTATGCCATTTTCATAGAGGCTGTATGAGCCAGTTTAATCCAGCAAGTTGGTAATCCCTCATCTTCCCCTGAATACCTGCACAAGGGGAAAAAAGAAAACAATTGTCAAATTTCAAGCCACACTTAATCAACAAAAGTGCGCCATCTACAAAAAGCCATTGTGGAAACTTTTAAAACTATATATCCAAGCGAAAACAAATAAACTAAATAAATTCAAGGAAGATCTCTCACAGGAAGGTTAAGTGCCAATAGTCAAGGTCGCTCCAGTCCCAGATAAACCATCTTCTTCCTCTTTAGGCATTCTTCATCCTCTTCCTCTTCAGTCTTTTTGAAGCATGGCCCCTGAGTATGGATAAATGGGAAAAAGCAAAGTAAGTGCATTTCAATCTAACGCACTCATGCAGCTTAAATGCAACCAATTAACTAATTTTGTCCTATTCATAATAGCAATTATAACGCCAAATTTTGGTTTTTATTTGTTTCACTTTCTCAAGTGTAATAAAAGTGGAAGCATAATAATCGACTTGCGACCCAACTCACTACACGATTTGGTATAGGCATGACTTCAAGGGATCAAACATCATGCAAGGGATCAAACATACCTTCCCTTCACCTTCTTCAGGGATGCAGACGGGTCACCTTTTGGCAAAATGGGCAAAAACAACTCCGCTTGCTGCAGAAGATATTGCAACCGACCCTTCCCTCGATTGTTCTGCCATCAAACCAAAACCAATTAGCTCCACCACCATATATTATAGACTACAAATAGTGAGTAACAATTAAAATAGGCACCATATTAAAACCATTAAATATACTAACCATGTCAGCATCCACAGCTGCATTTTGTGCATCCAATATTTCCTGAATCTTTTGTTTCTTCATTTGTTCCATGCGCTTAAGCCTGGCCTTCTCAAGGCTTGCTCACTTCAGCATTGCTTTCATTACCTCCATCCTGCAAGTCAACCGCAAAACAGAGCATAAGGGATGGCAAAGTGAACCCAAAAATGCTTTGACGATTACAACAGGAAACCTCAAACAATTAAACAGTGCAAAACGAATTTAACAACACCAAATGTTAAATGAATTCCTTGTAAAACTGTTAAAACCAACCCAAAATACCACCCTGGCCTTTTCTATGGGAAACAGAAATCATTGAGAAAAATAATGCAAGAAGAAAGCTGCAGCCTAAAAAATATGAGCAAAAACAAGAAACAAAGGCAACAATAACCACACTAGAAACTCTTAAGAGACTAGACAACTGCATCTCCAATTAAAAGCAATAAAAACGATAGCAAAAGTCCATAATAAGCTAAGAACCGAACCTTCTTTCACAGATTAAATGTCTAGAATTTACAAGAAACAAAAAATCCTAAAGACTCCTAAACATTATCTAATTGAGCTACTAAAGACATGCGCATGCCCCAACCACATAAACTTGGCCTTTTTCACTAACCAAACAAGGTGACTGCACAAATCAACAAGCTTTTCTTCTCCTCTGCTCAGTTCTAGCTTCCGAAAACGGAACATGCAGAAAAAATCAGTCAAAAACCCCAAGTCCTAGCATTTTCCAATCTCCTCGCTATTACAACAGGCAAACCTAACCAATCCCTAAACCACGACTCCCGAACGCAACAAACTCCACAAAATACAAAAGGAAACAACTCTAGGGACACAAATGCCGACACCTAAGCTCAGATCCAACCAAAACAAACCGGATTCTCTCAAAATCGAAAATATACCTCTTCTTCAAAGTCATCGTCGTTCTCGACCGGCGCGGCCTCGTCGTCGGAGCCGCGGGAGTTGTCCTCGGCGGCGTCCTCGTCGTCGGAGTCGGCGGGGCGAGCGACGGCCTCGAGCTCCTCCTCGTCCTCTTCGTCGTTGATCGGCTCCTCCTCCTCGGAATTGGATAGGGCTTCGTCCGGAAGAGACCTGGGGCTTCGGGGCTCGCGCCATGGATCCCGAGATCGAGGGTTTTGGTTTAGGGAAAGAAGCGACTGAGATAGATAGTCGACACAAATTAAAACTAGGGGAAAATTGTGGGAGGCCAAAGCGGCTTCAGGGTATTTATAATTATATTGAAAGCCGTTGGATTAGAAAAAGGTGAGATGTGCGGCTTAGAAACGTCAGGTGGAAATATGAGAATTTCCCTAATGCAATGATATCTTAACACTATAATTTCAATCCTTCATTGGGCAAATCAATTTCAATTAATGGAGGAGTAACAGAAATAGCTCTTGCGTCCTTGCCAGTTTGAAGGGAATGATGTGATCAATTCTCAACTCTAGCATCTTCATCAATCAATTCACAAACCTGAAGGATGAACCGATTACTTGTTAGTGCTCAATCACTCCCAATTTAGAGTATGGAATCCATCTATCCTTCCAAACATCAACCATCTTCTCATTGTTCATCTGTCACCAAGGTAGATAAGTTGCACATGGAGCCGTGGCTCCTAATATAGGCCCTATTTCCATCATTGTCAACAAAAATAATTATGGAAATACGTACAATGCTACCTATAGAAAAGTTCCAATGCACTTTCTTTAATTGTAATTCTACTTTCACCAAATTCTAGGGCAAGTTGAAACTTGAAGGACCAGAGACCATTACTCACTGATCAAGATTAGCTCATGAATATCATCTGCTAATTTGAATATTTGAAAATTATAAGTAATGTCAAATACTTAAGCTCACCAAGTTCCTCAAATTAATCTGAGTGATCCTTCACCCTGGACCAATATGTCAATATATATATATGGATTTTACTTGTGAGTTTCCACTTAGAGACCAAATTAGGTCATTCCTACGGGCATTTCTTTAATAGTTACAGCATGATTGCTTCTCTATACGAATGAATTTCATTAACTTATATCATTTGTTTAGGACCCAAAATGAACATTTTGGAGTAAATGATGGTGAAATGAGCATTAGGTCCACACTTACCTATAAATGGTGGAGAAAATGGAAATGTACTAAAATGTCAATTTTACACATTTTCCTACTCCGCTAGGGAGAAACCAAGCCAAGCAAGGAAGCAGCTGAGCGCCGCCTGACCAAATGAACTCCAAATGAGCTGGAAACTTTCCAGATCCATTCTAGACATCCTAAGGATCGTTTCTTATGAAGAGTGCCAGAGCTAGAATTGAGCCGAAGGCCTTCAAACAGTCAGCCCAATTTCCTGCAGAAGCAAACTGGAAAAACTGACCTGTAAGAGGTCCAGCAGCATTTTCGCCCAACCACATGGAATAAAAATCTGAAATTTTACCAGGGTGATCTACACTCATAATGGAACATTTTTATGAAGAGGTCATAGTGAAATTGGGAATGCTTGTTGGAGAAATAATTGAAGGAATAAAGGCAGAAACTGATCTAAAAACAGCTCAACACCACATGTTCAAGTTTCCTACCCACATGAAGAAAGCTAGATGCTTTTCTCTTTTCCTTGGATATATTTTTTCTGCTCCAATAGATCATCATCACTTCCATACTTCTACACCTTCATGCCTTGCTTTCATTTCATCATTACTCCATCTTTTCCATATTTTACAAAACCACTTTCATTATTTTTCTTCCATTTATCATTTCACTCTTTCTTTTCTTCCCTATATAAACACCTTCTCCTCTCTCACTCTAAAACACATTCCTTCATCCATTTCTATATATCTTCTTTTGTCTCTCCATTTCCATTCCATTTTTCTCTCCATTCTCTAGTTGCAAAATTCTGCGCTTTCAAGTAAGAAGAAGAAGAAGAAGAAGGAGCCGGAATATCATATCCTCCATCGCCCACCTTGAAGGCTTGCTTCCAAGATTCAAGATTTCAACGCTTCAAGCACTCCATCTCCATCTCCAACTCACGGTGTAATTCATTCTTTTTCCTTATTTAATTTCAGAGGGAATTTGTTTCTAGTTAACAATAACATTAAGGGCAAAGTTTAAGCCCAATTTCTATGTTTGAATAAAAATTGTGATTTCTTTATGTTGATTTTTATGTTGCTTTTGTGAGATTGCTTAATTGATTTTGGATTATGGAAAACTTTTATATGTATGTGTTCTTTTGATGGCCAACTTAGGATATATATGCATGTAATTGGTGCTAGATTTAAGTAGTAAAGGCTTTGGACAAAAGTCTAAATCAATTAAGGAGGATTGCAAATAGATGGACTTTTTTCATACTAGGTTGTGCACTTTGGTTGACATCCTTTCTTTTGTTCTTCAAGTGCATTGAATGTGTTCTTGATTAGCTAGTTTTCTAGACTATGATTGCATGTTCAATAGGTTTAATTTAGGTGCTTTCTACCTTAGATTAAATATTCAAGGAAAGTAAAATATGGGAAATCATTTGTTTCAATGTTTCACATGGTCAACTTATTTCTCATGACATAGATAATCAACTATAGGAATTGTAATTGGATTTCATTCATATGATTGTAGTTTTGATCTTTGTTTCTTGTGTTCCACCCTTTGTATATGTGTTTTTACACTTTCTTTATTTCATTTAATTTTAATTCCAATTCTATAATCTCAAAACCCCCTTTTATATTAACTTGTATATATTTTTATTCTTTATTTTATTTTTTGTACATAATACTTTTTACTTTATTATTTTAATTTTATTTGTTTTTTTGACAATGACAGGTGTACCCTCAATCCCCTGAATAGAACGCATCCCTATTTGCTTATACTACTAACGATGTTTTCAGGGTTAAATTATGCTTGCTTTGAGCTGATCAATTTTTGGCGCCGCTGCCGGGATTGAAAAATCACTTGTTTTTGTTTATAATTGTTGTATATAAACTGTTTGATACTTAGTTTAAATTAACTAGGTTGTTTTTTTATTGTTGAATACGAAGTTTAATTGTGAGTTGTAAATTAAAGAAGGAATAGGTGAAGTCGTGTTTATTAATATTGGCCTAAACCCCTTATTGGTACTCTAGTTCAGGTCCCTTAAGGTTGAGGGCGGCCTTTATTAACATTCATTGAATCTGTCTAACACACTTAGGACCTTTTACATCCTAGTAAGAATATCCTATGTGAGATGGTGTCTAGGAAGGGGACAACGCTCATGACGGGTTTTTGAATCCGTATGCTTTATAAATGGGCTTAGCTCATGCCAAAATGGATTTTTCCTCTCGTGGTTCACCCTCCCCTACCTGCCATTTCAAGAAGGCTGCCCAACGGATGTAGGAGGGACTTTGTGTCTAGACGACTATACTTGGGCCGCAGACGCCCACTTGATTTACCGCTTGGAATTAGATTTGATATCAATAATGTTTATAACAAAAGAAATACTTGTGCATACTCTTTTACGGTAAATTATTTTGTTGTTTCACACTTTATACTTGTAAAAATACTTTTACGCTTTTATACTCACTTGTGTACTTAACTTGTGTCTTATGTACAAAATACTTGTTAATTATACTTGTAGTTTGTAATTCATAGTTACTTGTTTATTTTTTGTATTTCTTTGTTAATATTAAGCTACTAACTTTATTTAATGTAGGTACCGGCCCGTCAAGTAAGACGTAGTAAAATACAAGCGCCGCTTGGGAGGCAACCCAATTCGTAATATAATCAGATTTGCTTTCTCTTCCCCTTTACTCCTCCATTTTCTTTTTGTTTTAGTAGTTATTTTCGTGAAATTCCATCCCTATATGCTTACTTATTTCATTGCATGCTTTTAATTGATTACATTGAGGATAATGCAATATTTAAGTGTGGGGAAGGGATTTATATTTTTGTCTTCTTCATTTTGAATCCTATAAATATTTTTGTCTTTCATTTTGTGTCCTATAAATATTTTTGAGTCCTATATTTAAAAAAAAAAAATAATAATAATAAAATAAAAATAAAAAAATAAATAAAAAATAAAAAAAAGAATAATAATAAAAAAAATAAAAAAAAAATAAATAAAAAAAAAAAAATGCATTCATTCAAGTCTTATTAAATTCAGCTATTTACAAAAAAAAAAAAAAAATAATAATACATAATAATAATACTCTATACTAAGCCATGTCTCAGATCTCTCAGAGGAGTTGAGGTCGAGCTCAAGGGAAATGTGAGAGCCACCGCCATAACCGCCACCTCTCCTCTAAGTAGTCTTCATGATGCCCAAGATGTCCTCACCATGCATGGGGAACAATGGAAGGGTTTCAATCTCCGGTGATCTCCTCCTCGCTGTTGCAGTGGATGTTTGTCCCTCCCCGCTGCCAAAAAGAGTTGTAATCGGTATTAGTGTTGAAGTGTGAGGAAGAATATGAAACAAAATTTAAATCAAGAAATCCTTCATTACCGAGAGAATCGGTGGAACCAAAGTTGAGATTAATGGATCTACCATCATCAAGAGAACTAGTGGACCCAAAATTGATGTCAATGGATCCACCACCGCCCAAAATTGATGTCGCATGGATCCACCAGCACCAAGAGAACCAAATTGACCCAAAATTGAGATCAATGGATCCACCAGCACAGGAGAACTAGTTCCCATGGGCACTTGAGCAGCCGATTGCACCTCTTCATCTCGCTTCCTCGAGCCCCACATTCTCGAACCAAAAATAAAATGTTCTTGCCTCAACATGTCCATATATATCTGTTCAAATTCGAGACAGATCTCGCGGAATATGCTCAGAAGTTGGGCGCCTTTAACTCCCTTGTCGTAGTAAAGATCCTCGAGGATCCTTATTTGATCTCGAGTAGGAACCCACCCGCACGCCTCGCCAGAAACTGCGGTTGGCACTACTTCCCACCGCTTGGTTGTTTCCTCCATCCTCATTTGTTGCCGGGTTTGTAGCTCCATCACTTCGCAGAGTTCGTGGTTCCATGGTGATGGGTTGAGGGGATGTGAAGATCGGGCGAGTAAAGTTGTCGAAAGTGTTTGAAGGAGTTGTTGTTAAAGGGATTAAGGATGATGATGGTGTGTTGGAGATCCGAAAGTTCGTGAGGAAAGATGGGATTGAATCAACTAGACGGGAGAGAAGATCGTAAGAGAAGGATTGAATCGAAGAAGAAATATTTTGAGTTTTGAAAGAAGAGGAAAGTCAAGAGTTGGGAGAGAGGGCCGGAACTCGTGAGAGATTTTCGCTCCTTTCGAGGAATAGCCATGTTTCGTAATGCACCTATTTATAGAGCTTAGGTGAGCGTATCTCCACCGCTGGATGGACGATTCCCGCGGATTCATTCTACGCTGCTGGATTAAAGTCGCCTCAAAACCCGAAAAGTTGTTGGCGCTGCGGAGAGCGGTAAGGGGACCGAGGGAATCTCGAGGCGCCGCGGGCGCATACCGTAGCCGAAAAGCAGATTTGACCAGCCCGTGAAATCACTGGAAGGGATAAGCCGCGACACAAGTGGGCCGCATTTGGGCCTGCCTCTGATCAAGGCATCATCAGAGTCGCGGTGGAGGCCTCGATGGGCCGAAGTTTCGTAAAACAGCTTTGGACATGATGGGCCGAAGCTCAAATGGGGCTTTTGGATGAGTTACCGGGTTTCTCGCAAATGCCTTGGATGTTTTGTGTCAATTGTTGAAACAAATGGAAACAGCTTGGTTTAAATAAAAGGATTGGTATGGATAATAACGCGGAGCGTACCGCGGCTCGAGTGGTTGAGTGTAAAGTTCGTGGTACAAGAGGTCCGAGGTTCAACTCGCCTCTCGCTTATTTATTTTATTATGTTCGCTTATGACATAATAAGTATAAAATTTGTACACATTATATTAAGTACGCCTTTGTGCTCCAAAGGTTGGGGACAAAGGTTTCGCAGCAGTTAAGGTTTCAACCTTGCCTCCCCCGCTTTTTTATTTATGTCACTCCATCGTAACCTCCTCCGGCTAGGTCAAAACCAGCAAGAAGGCTGCCACTCACCTCAAGATACCGCCCTCCAAAGGAGTAAATGGAGGTACAAGTCTAGGCCGAAAAGACTTTAAACATTAAGCGCCGTATGGGAGGCAACCCATTTCAACCGTGAGCCGCGGAGGAGCCATCAACGCAGATTTGCTCTCTTAAACTCTATCTCCTCTATTACTATTTTCTGATTGTATCTTTGTTATTTATGCTTTTTAGTTTTGTTTTTTAGGTTTTCTTGAGTTAATCATTCCATTCACATGATAATTGTTCATTGCATGCTCTAACTTGTTTAACATTGAGGACAATGTATGATTTAAGTGTGGGGAAGGATTAATGCTTGTAGTTAGTTTTTGTCATAAAAAGAAAACAAAACAAAAATCAAAAATGTCGTAAATATAAAAAATTTCGTTGCTTTTGTTTTTGTTTTGAGTCTTAGGATGCCTTTCAACTGCCCGATGATGATTCTATATCTCCTCAAATCATGACTAAAAGAGGATCACAACATTGAGATGATTTTAAACATGGTATTCTTTTGGTTAATTGAGATATATGAAAAATGTGTGCCTTGTAGTGGATATGGATTGCATGACCTTGGTACGTAATATGAGCATGTTAAGATGAGTTGTGATTCATAAAGCCATGTGAGATAATTGAACCATGTCCCTTTTTCTTGGAGTGAAATGAAAATATATTCTTAATTTCTTGGCGTATGTTTTGATGATCTCATTATTCTTTTCATCTTGATTGACCGCTTGCCATAGATTAAGTTTAATGGACTAGAGAATGCTAGAATTCGCCTTGTGCTTGTTGAGACGCGGATATCAATACATGGCCCCTCGATTCTCGAAGGGATAGAGGTTCTCTAGGAATTACCACCATTGCCAAATAAACTTGTGTCCCCATTTGTATTCGCCGTGGGACCCCCTAGATAAGCCCCTTTGAGCCTACATTAAGCCTTTTCGCTCATCACCCTTAAAATCCTTAACCATGAAGCTTAGTATAGTTACAACCCTACCCTTTGTTCTAAGGACTTAGTGGAGCTTATCTTTTGAGACATACTACATGGGTTTGGTGCTAAGGATGAAGATTGAGAAGAGGTGAAAGTTCAAGTGTGGGGATAGACTTGTCCATAAAGAAAAAGATATGTTGAAGCCGTGGAAAATGAAAAGAAAAAGAGAAAAAATTGTGTAACGGCTAAAAAGAAAAAGAAAAAAAAAAATATATGTTTATGGACTTTCATCCCCCATACTTAGTGATTTTGAGTTTGCTTTGAATTGAAGGCCCACTACAGAAAAATTTGGCCTTTGTCCATTTCACTAGAGTTCAAGGGAAGTTTATATTGAAGATTGGGCCCAAACATGAAGACATTTGGCCCCTCTTATATTACCTCTATGGAGAAGTGACGTTTTTGCAATGCCTTGGTGAAATATTTCAGATCTCTACATTCATATGAGCTCTACTAGGTTTTTAGGACACTTTGATAATCCTTACCTTTCATTTCTTTAAACCTTGAGCCTTAGCCCCATTACAACCTTTGAGAGGACCTTCTTGATCCTTAAGATGGGACAGCCTTTGATGTGGAGATGAGTTACAAGAGTTGAACTCTATGGCTTGGGTCCATCTCGCAAGTAGTTGATATCCTTCATGAGATCTTTTGAAAAAAATTATATTCACAAAAGTGCTTTTCGCTTCTTATATATGTGAGCTATTTGACTGCCTTTAAAATATGTTCTCTCACATATAAATGAGTGATTATAAGCTTTTAAGCATTGCCTTGATCCGAGAGAAGAAAAGAGTGGATATACCTTGTGAGGATATGAATCATACTTGTCTCAAGCATGCTAAGCTAAACCCCAATCACCATTATTACAACCAAGTCCTACTTGTGTATGTGTGGATCATATGTTTTAATTAACTCTCAATGCTTAACATTGATTCTTGATTGAGTGCTAATCTTGGTGTTGTGAAAGTATGAGATTTCTCGAGACAATATGTTAAAGGGCAATAGAGGTCTTTGTGATGTCAACATCTTGGTCTTTGTCTTTGAATTTACTCTTTATGTGTGACGCTTTTTTTTCTTTGTGTTTTGCTTTGTGTTTTACGCTTTTGGTTTCTTTGAGTCTTTGTGTTTTTGTTTCCATACTTAGTCATTTTTTTCGCTGGTTTCCTTTTGTTTTGTGTCATAGTCTTTTGGTTTGTTAGTTTTTGATTTTGCTAAGGGACTAGCAAAAAGCTAAGTGTGGGGAATTTGATAGGAGCATTTTAATGTGGTATTTTAATAGTTAATTCCTCACATTTTGCTTAGTTAATTCCTTAACTAATCGATTTTTAACTCAATTTCTATTTTCTTAGGTACATTGGAGTAAATGATGGTGAAATGAGCATTAGGTCCACACTTACCTATAAAATGGTGGAGAAAAATGGAAATGTACTAAAATGTCAATTTTACACATTTTCCTACTCCGCTAGGAGAAACCAAGCCAAGCAAGGAAGAAGGCTGAGCGTCAGCCTGACCAAATGAACTTCCAAAATGAGCTGAAACTTTCCAGATCCATTCTAGACATCCTAAGGATCGTTTCTTATGAAGAGTGCCAGAGCTAGAATTGAGCGGAAGGCCTTCAAAACAGTCAGCCCAATTTCCTGCAGAAGCAAAACTGGAAAACTGGACCTGTAAGAGGTCCAGCAGCATTTTCGCCCAACCACATGGAATAAAAATCTGAAATTTTACCAGGGTGATCTACACTCATAATGGAACATTTTTTATGAAGAGGTCATAGTGAAATTGGGAATGCTTGTTGGAGAAATAATTGAAGGAATAAAGGCAGAAACTGATCTAAAAACAGCTCAACACCACATGTTCAAGTTTCCTACCCACATGAAGAAAGCTAGATGCTTTTCTTTTTCCCTTGATATATATTTTTCTGCTCCAATAGATCATCATCACTTCCATACTTCTACACCTTTCATGCCTTGCTTTCTATTTCATCATTACTCCATCTTTTTCCATATTTTTACAAAACCACTTTCATTATTTTTCTTCCATTTATCATTTCACTCTTCTTTTTCTTCCCTATATAAAACACCTTCTCCTCTCACTCTAAAAACATTCCTTCATCCATTTCATCTTCTTTGTCTCCATTTCCATTCCATTTTTCTCTCCATTCTCTAGTTGCAAAATTCTCATGCTTTCAAGTAAGAAGAAGAAGAAGAAGAAGGAGCCGGAATATCATATCCTCCATCGCCCACCTTGGAAGGCTTGCTTCCAAGATTCAAGATTTCAACGCTTCAAGCACTCCATCTCCATCTCCCAACTCACGTGTGTAATCTCATTCTTTTTCCTTATTTAATTTCGTAGGGAATTTGTTTCTAGTTAACAATAAACATTAAGGGCAAAGTTTAAGCCCAATTTCTATGTTTGAATAAAAAATTGTGATTTCTTTTATGTTGATTTTTATGTTGCTTATGTGAGATTGCTTAATTGATTTTGGATTATGGAAAACTTTTATATGTATGTGTTCTTTTGATGGCCAACTTAGGATATATGCATGTAATTGGTGCTAGATTTAAGTAGTAAAGGCTTTGGACAAAAGCTCTAAATCAATTAAGGAGGATTGCAAAATAGATGGACTTTTTTCATACTAGGGTTGTGCACTTTGGTTGACATCCTTTTCTTTGTTCTTCATGCATTGAATGTGTTCTTGATTAGCTAGTTTTCTAGACTATGATTGCATGTTCAATAGGTTTAATTTTAGGTGCTTTCACCTCTTAGATTAAATATTCAAGGAAAGTAAAAATATGGGAAATCATTTGCTTCAATGTTTCACATGGTCAACTTATTTCTCATGACATAGATAATCAACTATAGGAATTGTAATTGGATTTCATTCATATGATTGTAGTTTTGATCTTTGTTTCTTGTGTTCCACCCTTGTATATGTGTTTTTACACTTTCTTTTATTTCATTTAATTTTAATTCCAATTCTATAATCTCAAAACCCCCTTTTATATATTAACTTGTATATATTTTTATTCTTTTATTTTATTTTTTGTACATAATACTTTTTACTTTATTATTTTTAATTCTTTATTTGTTTTTTTGACAATGACAGTGTACCCTCAATCCCTCGAATAGAACGATCCCTCATTTGCTTATACTACTAACGATGTTTTCGTGGTTAAATT